>SSHR01001000.1:0-33666 GCA_006518225.1 Fusarium neocosmosporiellum | reverse complement strand
AGATAGTTTATGGTATTTTTATAATGATTTCTATTTTAAAGGTTACGAAAAGTATCTCGTTCGGTTGACTGTCTCGTTCGCTTATTATATATGTTATACCTAAGAAAAGAGATATAACTAGGAAAAGAGATATAAGTAGAAAAGAGATATAGCTAAGGAAAAGAGATATAAGAGATATAAGGAATATAGCTAAAAGAGAGATAAAAGAGAAATAAAAAAAGAGATAAGATAAAGAAAAGAGAGGCTAATAACCTTCTAGCCACTATTGCCCGGGGCTCTTTCGACGAAAGAGGAGACCCCTGCCAGGTTGGAGAAGTACCCCGTAGGGCAAAATTGGCGGGGAGGGGTACAAGGGGTTGAGACCTGGCATAGTGGGTAACTCTTTCGGCGAAAGAGGAAAATTTCTGACCAATAGAAGAAGCATTGGGGTTTCAACAGGTTTCCAGTCCCAACCGGGAAAAGGACCATATCCATATAATAGAGAGAGTATGTGAGAGAGCAGAGCAAAGAGGGAAGAAGAGAGATAAGGGAGCGAAGGAAGAATAAAAAGCAAATAGGCAGCCACTACAGAGATGGTGAGGCAGACTAGCCAGGAAGACCAGCCAGATAGAGCAAAGAGAGGAGAGAGAGCATGAGGTAGGAGGCGTGCTTTAGTAGGGGGATTTTCCCCAGTAATGCAGTAAGGAGGTAAGCCAAAACTACCGATGAAAAGAAAAAAAGAGAAAGAAAGAAATAAAAGGGAAGAATAAATAAAAAAGAGGGGGCGATTAAAAATAAGCACCGTGACTTAATCCCTCTTTTATTGCCCTATACCTGATTAACATCAATCCAAGATGTTATTTTCATCCCACAAGCACACCTATTCTTTCATCCCATCTCATCTCTATATTATTACCTGAGAGCTTTAACTAAAGTAGAGCGACCAACCTTAAATACACGATGACCAGTATGGGGATTAATATACTGTTCCACTACGATCTAGACCACCGAGTCATTGTCTACCTGCGATGTAAGACCTGCCTAGCCCCAAAGGCGAGGAGCCAGGAGAGGCACCTACGGGCCGAGCCGCATCGGTTGGTCGGGGATACATTAAAGTCAACCATGAAGCTTCTTGCGACGTATGATTTACAGCCGGCCGACGAACTAAAGAAGCAGAGCGCCAGAAACCGGGCCGCTAACCCCCCGTGTAAGCCGATCGCCGGTCTCGCCCTCCTCAATAGCTACAGCTACGCCGCCGACGGCGAATGCGAATGCGACTACTACACGCAGCGGCTGGCCAAGATGCACGACCATATGCCAGTGCACGGAAGGAAGGCGTCAGAGCACGGCAGAGATGGGGGGCCTCTTCTGTGGAGGGCTTGCAAACTACAGACGTACTTTACGGCAAAGGGCTCATCAACTACTTCGTGGTCTAGGATGACCTTTTGAAAATCAAGTTCGAGAGGTTAGGTTAGACATAGAATACGGTGAGTGAAGGTGATATGCAGTAAGGCTAATAGCTAGCCAAGGCAAGAAGGTAAGTGGAGGGGTTGTAAGAGGAGCCGGCAAGGTAAGATTTATACCCTAGGGTATGAACCAGATGGCTCCAGAGCCTTACCGAAAGCTCAGAAACTTTCAACCCCGGGGTACAAACCTAACCGGCAGGGTTTGATCTTTTGTACCCCGGGTTATAAAATGGGAGACTCTTAATCTAATTCTAAGATCATCTCCCCTGGTAGAACAAAGCTTTTGTACCCCAGGGTACAAAACGAAGCCCTAAGCCTTTTCCCCTATTGAGGTTCTCTGTTCCCTGCCAACATTGCCGTTTGCCGTTTACCAATCTCCATTTGGGCTTACTAGTCGAGATACAAGGTCCAAAGGCTGGAACTCAGAAAAGTAACAAACCTACCTTTGGGAGCTAGATATCGGGATCGAGAATGACACCCTATTTCTTTCTAGATAACAGAGAGTAGTCAGTCAAATAGTATCTCCATTAAAAGGAATAACTATAAGCAGCAAATGAGTTTATACAACTTATTGGAGGCGACTCAAATAGAACACTCCCAATCCCTGAGACATACAGTATTGCTGCCGAGAAGAGAGAATACATCAATCAATTTTGGGATCCGGGAATAAGAAATAACAAAAGTTGGAAGTTGCCGTGCCATGGTTGGGCGGGAGAAGCGAGCTTATGAAGGAGGTAAGGGCACCCCTATCCGCCATCTAAGCCCCCGCCTCCAGGTTACCCTATACTCAGTACACAATATCACACTTATGGTCTTTAATGCGGAACAAGTGGCAAAGAGGAGTAGAATATATTAAATTACTAAGTAGCTAAATGACGAAAATGGTCTTATTAATCACGAGAGTTTATCCCAGTAGGATTACTTAAGCGAGAGAAATATGATTCGCTTATATAATAAGAAAGCAAACCAACTAGCCATGCACCTAAACGACAAGAGTATTCATAAATATCATAACACATCACGTCTTATTTATAATATTAATCTAACCAAAAATACGCATTTCTCTTTAGCCATTTCAAATTAAGCGCCAATCATCTAAGTTCACTATATAATTAAAGAGATCATTCCTTAATGTCTCATGCCATCTATCATCTAGACGTCCGGGATCGCCTCTTTGGCTGGTTCCCGCGCCCACCTTTCCACGTTAACTTATATGTATTGCTCGAACGATGCTCTATCCTCTATATTATCCCGCCTCGTGAGCTCCGTAGGTCTATTCCAATACGATAATAGACTACACGTCGGGTTAGATTTCCTGAGTAGCTATTTCTCGGTGCTAAAACGATTGCCAAATATATCTATTAGACATCTGACCGTGGCTGAGATATCTGCGATAGTCTGACGTATCGCTGGATCGCTATGGTCAAGCGGCCCGTTTCTATGTAGCACGAGCGTGATCTTCTCTGCGTTGGTGAATAGGAAAAGGTCCTCTAAACGCTTCCGGGTTTGTCTTACCACGATGTCTCCGCTAGGCCGAATGCGATCTAGGCCATTGCTTTTCTCTTCTTCGCCGATGCCATCATGGGGATACAATGGGTTGTTATCTTCATTGTTTTCCTAGTCGGTACTATCGTGAAGGTCTATTTCGATGATAATGTGTTGAACCAATGGTGCTATGGGTACTAGCGGTGCGGCGAAATCATATTGACCATATTGAAATTCGTATAGCTAACGTAGTTTCACTAGGAACTTATTTTCGCCGTAGTGCACCTCATGAGCCTCTTTCACTACCTATTCTCCTATCGCGCCCTAGTAGCTAATGATAATATTAATTATAGTGGAGTTGATTTTTCTGCCCTATATTATAGGGGGTAGAGTTAATTTAATGAATAGGGGTTGAGTTGATTTTTGTGAGCTAATTAGAGCCCTTAAGTACCCTTTATGATACGCGTAATGCGATAGTTATATAAAGCGCTTTTTATCCTTACTTATATTATCCTTAAAAGAAAAACTAATTAAATTTTTTTACTCGCCCTAATGGAGTTAGGACCTTTTGTCTACCTTAAGACTTATAGAGTCTTGCTATGTCGAAAATGTCGCTATGGTTGTGTGTCAGATGAGGTACCTACCCATTTGCGCAGCAAGCACAAAGATGTAACACTAGCTGCGCGACGCCAAGTAATGGAGGCTATCGATGAGATTCCTGGAATTACCAAAAACCAATTATAATTGGCCGTTGAATTCCAGTTTCCGCCTCCTACGATACCGCCGATTCCGGAACTTAACCCTCACCAAAAGAAATTCGTCGGTTGCCAGACGACGTAGGGGATAATTCCTAGGCTAGTCTAGAATCATATAAGGTTATTACTAGCCCACGTAGAACTAATCTGCCTGTTTTGGTTGAAATTGCCTTTGAATTGAAATATTATATATTTTAGTTAATACTCTAAGTCTAATTTTAGCTTAAAAATCTATTTTAATAATATCTTATGGTAAAGCTCTAAGGAATATTAGAATATTATAATATATATACCTAAGTACTTTCCGAAATATATATATATAAGAAGAATATAAGGTATATATGAGTAGCTTATACTATGGTAGCTTTCCCCGATGATATTTGGTGTATTATTACTAAGTATTTACCCTCTAAAGCCTTAAGAAACTTTAATTCTAGCTATTATTATGCTTAGGAGATTCTAGGTGAGTCTTAGGTTTAAAAACTAAAACTTTAGGATCTAATTTTCATAGACTATAAATAGGTAGATATCGTAGAATTATTTAGGAAGACCCCTAGGCTTCTATTTATTAATGAAGGTATGGATAAACTATATATATACCTTTATTTTATTACTAAAATAGGTAATAGAAAGAAAAAGTTAAGTTATTAGGATAGTATTAGCTTAATAAGCAAGGAAGAAGTTTTATTTAAAAAGGTTAAATTGTCTCTTCGCTCTACTAGCCCGGGGAGATATGATTGCGAGGTAGAGTTTAAAGATTTCACGTTAAATATTAGCGGTATACGCTGCGGAAGGTTTTTATTATGTAAAAATATAGCTTAAAAGTTCTCTACGAAGTCCCTTATTATAGCTATCTACGGGGAGAGGCCTTAAGATATTAAACCGCGAGTAATAAATGATGTTCTTATGGAAGTTGTTATATTAGGTTTCCTAAGCCTGATTTTCTATAATACCTAACTCAGTGGTCTTAGATATGAGTCTTAGATATAAAAGTGAGATAGATAATTAGAATCAGAGTTTATTTGACTCTTACTAGTTTTTTACTAGGAAATAGACACTACATCATACTACTACTACTACTACGTTCTGTATAGCCCGACTCTCTTCGACTTAAAATATGTCCCCTGGCCCCTATCCCTATCCTCCCCCGACCCTTCTATTCGCCCGCCATCCTCCTAGCTAATCATATGAAATCTCTACCCCTGCAGGCCCTGCTTTTTCACTGCAACATGGTTACGTACCCCCCCGGGGATCCGACCCGATCCGATCCGGTCGACGGCGCCGCTGCTGCCCTGAACTTACCGGACCTAAGCATGCATGTGTGGAGCAAATCCCCATAGGCCGGCACACCCCGGAGATCCCCACCCCCGGGAAATGACAGAAGAAGAAGAAGAAGGGGAGTTAAGTTCTGGGGGTTATCCTCCTAGCTTCTGCCTCTATCTCTATCTACTATTATTTATACCATCTAGATCGATACGATACGCTCTGGCTCTCACTCCCCTTTAGCTATATCCTATCTATCCCTAAACTACGATATATTTTTAAACTCAGAGGAATATTAATAATAGTGACGTGAAAGTAAGCAATGGCAGCGGCAAGCATAGTTATATAAGCAAATATCGACTTTCACAGTTGTTGACGTTATGGTCTCAAGTGTGTGTGAGAGAAAACGTGTGCATTCTTGGTTGAGGATCACATCCACTGGCGGAAGTGATCCGGGCTATTTATCTCTCACGCGGTCAGCTATTCTAACCGCTTCTTTCTACATAAATTTGTGTCTACGCTGGTCTAATCTATTCTGTGACTATTCTTTGTTCCGTCACACTGTTCTGTTCCGTTTGAACATATAGACACGTGCTGTACCTTTTCTCGAAGGTTGAGAGTATGCAACATTGGGTGTAGCCAGAAGAGATTGAATTGATGCTTTTTTCCTCTATCTAAAGGAGCGACGAAGGTCGGTCTCTTATACTTGTGTTCAACCTGCCGATCCTCTAGGCAGCAGCCTGTTGCCTGCGATCGGCGTTTACGCTGACCGTGAAGATATTCACGATAGTCGTGATCCTTGCCCCACTTCTAACACCTTTCCTTTGTCGTGATTCATTGTCTCTGCGGGGCGTTGCCCCGCATGTCCCTTCACAGACAGGAAGTTTCACATATGTCCCACCTACCCTTCGGCCTGGCCTACTGCCGCGGCCGCCGCCTCCTACGAGCTCTGGCCCCTCGCCGCATAAGGAAGGCCCGTTCGGAGGGTCAACACAAACGCCCCGACCGCACTATGAACACGTCTTGCTCGCGCAGGAGGCGGCTGAAGACCGTTGCATACATGCCAAAGCGGAGCAGATATGGCGAGATAGCCAAGACTATTCATGTACCGAAGACAACGAGACGACGCCGTAGCTCCAGCACACAAGGTGGCCAGAGATTTTCCACAACCGACCACTCGATATTATTATGGCCTCTACGCGGCTACCTACGTAAGGTCCTTATGGCAGAAGAAGAAAGAATGAAGACTATGTACTGGGGGCCTGGCGGGGCGTCCCGCTTCGGAGTCCCGCCGCGGCGGAGGCGTGGTTGTGGCTGTTGATGCGAGCCGTCGATGGTATCTTCGATCGGGCCGAGGCTACCCTTGCATGCACATCCTATCGGTCATGCTGCTGGCTATGGAGCTACCGGAAGGAATCCTTTAGGAGCCGCGCGGTCCGTACTCTACCACGACCTACTAGAGAGAAGTATAAGTCAAGATGGAAGCGCTTTACCTGCTACCTCTTCCGGGCCTTTGCGCTGGAGCCACGGCAGCGTCCAGAGATCTATAACTGTCACGGGTCAAAATGGCCGTGACTGCTGATTAGCTAAGGCCGGCGGCACTAGATTACCTATTTTGGCTAGAGAGCCACTTGTCAGTAGCTACGACGCTGCAGATGCGGGGGTTACTGTGTCAGAAGTAGCTAGAAGTCATATGTACCCTATTGTCCCTGTCCTAAGGTATGGGGGCTCCCTACTTTTGGTGTATGGTGCAGTGGCAATATTTCTGATATACTGACTTTATAAGGGAAACCCCATGGAAAGGAAGTAGGGCAAGAATCAAGACCGTCATACCTCAGGACCTACGTTCACTATGCTCCCTAGCTGCTTGACCTCTTTACTCTCTTCGGTGCCTTATCCTCGTGACAATTTGTCGGCATTTTTCGGCGTTGTCTCAGGAAGAAGACGAGTTCAAACCATTTAAGGAAGATATTCGCATTTGACCAGCCCGTAGGGCTACAATCATACTTTCAGTCGGGAATCTCTTTAGGAAACCACTGTCCTTGGAGGTTGGAACCCGTAAAAACAATACATGGCGTTAGCCGGCGACCGTCAGCGCCACCACACTCGAGGATCGTGATCCAAGCCGTTGAATCGCTTTCCAGAGCTTCTGAAGCCGTCGTCAAAGAGGTCCCGGCTACTTTGCCGGCTTGGGTTTCCCCTTCTTGGACTCCAGTCTCGTCAATATTATATAGACGGTCTGTCGTGATATCGAGCTCGCGAAAGAGGTCCTCAAGGCCGTGAAAATGCTACTCAAGTCCTTCTTTCGTGATAGCGTTCTTGCGGGCGGCGTCAATAAGCCGAGATGGCTTCATTTTGACCTCTGGATGGCGTCTGAAGAAGCGTTCAACCCAATGCTAGCCGGCTGGTTGGTCGTCACCACCTTCCTTAGCCACAGCTGACGCAAAAGCCCGTATCTCAGTCTTGTTGGCGGGCTGGTGAAAAGCTTCTCTTTGAAGGATCCAATTGACGATATCTTCCTCTTGTACGGGGCTCAATTTTTGGGTCTTTTCCTTCGCTGTGTGGATATTGACGGCTCCCTCAATTCGACCTGTCAATGTCAATGGCTTGATTCTGTGCATGCGCGAGGCGCCTCGAATTCTAGCCTATTTCGTATCTTCGATGGCTATAGAAAGAATTATCTCTTTATCGGTGCTTTGAGAAGCCATATTGAAAATTTGATAATTGAAGCGAAATTGTAGTCGCAAGGGCTTAATTGCGTGACGTTGTGGTGATGTAATTAAGATAGTCACGATATGCAGAGTTGGGGGTCCACACGTTAGAAGTTACGAAATAAGAGTCTCATATGAGGCCCAGATCTAATAAATACCAAAATTCATGGCTGGGCGTTAGTGACTATTTAATAAACTACTTCTATGTAATATGAAATAGGATACTCCCCATCCCACCTCCACATAGCCATATCCCAGGTGTTGTTAGGATGTTACAAAGGGAATCGCCCTGCGGCCTGAATCTCCAGTATCCCGCCGTTTCCTTTTCCTGGATAGCCTCGAGATCTGTTTGTGTTTCAATAGTGGCTCTATCGCCGCAAGATTGAAGTCGATAAGCATGACCGACCCACGCTTATTGTTCTAAAGCAAGTTTTGGTACCGCAGGTCATTATGAACGACACCATGAGCACGCAGAAGCCTTCGTAATCGCTGTTTTTGCTCCTTCGCGAGAGCTTCGTCGGCTATTTGATCCCCGCCCCAGGATAACAGCAGCATGTGAACAATGAACGACATCATGAGCGGGTAAGAGGGCTCGAGATCTATGCTTCCTAGGGAAACAGGAATAATGTGTCCCTGTAGTGGCTCCAGTTGCGTGTATACCTCACTCTCATGATCAATGCTCGAGACAGCGGCGGCAAAAGTTCCTTTTCCCACAAAAGTGTAGCCGTGGGTAATTAGTGAGAGCTTGAACAGCTGCCCAATCGCTCCATACTTGCCCTCTACGGGCTTGCAGTAGCGGTACCGATCATGTAGCCGACTCATCTGACGGTCAACGAGATGTATGAACTCTGGGGCACCGATTTGATGGCTGGCGCCCCCTCCTGGGGCACGGTGAAGAGCCACATTTGGACAGCTCTCATCAAGCAGGCCTTTTCTTTTGAGGCCCAGAAGACATGCTTGCGTATAGTACTTCCGGTCTGCGAGGTTGAATCTGGATCCGTCGGTATCCGCAGAATGACCACTATCAGAGGATCCCTTCTTTCGTTTGTTCGAACCTCCGAGTGCCACAGTTATTGACGGTAGCGCTTCTGAGGCCTCACCATCGTCTTCACTGTGATAGCTCGCATCACTATCAGTGTCATCGGAACCACTCGGTCCATCTGGTAGATAGGTGTCTTTGCAAGATGATCTCGTTCGCCGGGTTCGTGGTGACTGGGTAGCATCTCGTTCGAAGGAAGATAATGGGTCATATGATGCAGTCATCGCTACAGGCGGCGACGACGACGGTAACTCCGGTGTTAACTCGCGCATACCGGCATACATATTGGGCCACACCTATAATTTTGCCCATTGGCTTTCGAGCCATTGTTCAGTCTTTCGAAGAGCGCGGAAGCTCTGCAGACAAAAAGTAGATAGCTGGGCGACTACTATGAAGAATGGATTCAGCGTCTCGCCCTCAGCACTGGTATCTAGATAAACCATATGATAGTATAATACCCGGGCGTCTTCCACAATATATAGAAAAACGAGAGATTTCCCTACACTGAGATACCCAAAGGATACTCGATAGCAGACCATATAGTAGAATATCTAGATTAAGGCTTTAGCAACCCATTCTTTAGCCCGCTCGTCGGTATGATCATCTCTAGCGGATAACTTATGACTCGATATGCTTCGTAGTACGCTGCCAAAGAGGTCCACCTTCTCTAGTGCTTGTCGGAAGTCTTCAATAGTGATCTTATGCGCTATTTTATACTCGACCGGAAAGGCAATTATTGTTTCGTCTATTATATACTATCTATCCGGAACGCCAATTCTAAGCTTATCTTGTTCCCGAATGACCTTTTTTTGCGGTCTAGATTGACCTCGGCGTCCTTAGATCGGGTGGGCACTGACTTCGCTATGCTCAATAAGGTCTAGTTCCCTCAGAGCATCGACTTTATTTCTAAATATGATATTATCGTATTTGAGATCTTCCGCGGTCCGACGGGATTAGCCGAAAATACGGAAGATCTTTCCGACCGGAAGTTCCACGGCCGAGGATTTAAAATCCTTAAGGTCATCTTCGCAGCCAATAGGTCCTTTCATGATTACCTCCTCAGTCGCCGTCTAGACTTCAGATAGTGACGGAAGAAGATTGCGGTCGCCGAGCATATCACATAAGACATCGTATTATTTCTACTGCGAAGTAATAAAATTCTCCCATCGTCGTAGCTCGAGTGGGTAATATTTGCTATTGACCTTGGTGGTGGTTTTGCTCGAATGTGCTGTCGAGGGGTCTTTGACCTTTAGGGACTTGAATAGATGCTCGTGGCAGTATCTAAGGTACTGGTTGAAGGTTGTTTTTTCATGAATGAGTAGAGCTGCATCCCTGTCACGTAGAGCGTCGCGCGTCTCAGCAAGCTCTTTCCTAAGCCTTTGCACTTCATCGCTTTCAGATATAGCTGTTCGAATGATAAACCTGGTAGAGTTGGCTCATAAGGTGGTTGAGTGCACACCTGGTTGAAAGAAACAAGGTGTAAATTAGAGCTTCTGAGGTTCTGTGAGGCTGGGAGGAATTATGTGGGGGCGGCAGGACTGCTTTTCCGAGTGCCGGCTGATTTTCGACCAATTACAGCACAGGAGAGGCAAATCGGTCACGGTTTGCGCAAAACAGCCTTGAGGAACGAAGCTTAAAGTGATCGATTGTTTCAACTGTGATATCGTCCCGTGTCTCACCCTATATTGTCACAGTGGGGAAGCAATTAAGGATTGTAAAGGGGAGGAAGGGAGAAATGAGGGAGCTCTAGGCGCCTAGAAATACCCCGTCATCAAGTTTAGCTAATATGACGGAATCCCCGACCCCTGATTGGCCAAGCATAGCCCCTTTTGTGGGGCGCTCCTGTGCTGATAAAAGCGGCTATAACGCTAATTTCCTTTGTAGAAAAATAAGGTTCGTTTTACCCTCTTTCGTATGCTCTATTGGTGCAGAATAGCTGTTTATCACAGCTACTTCTTCGGTGGGTTGCGGCTTCGATGGGGACTATTCGAGGATTCCGACGACGTAGAGGCCGTGATTGTGTCCAGTATGGGTGCGGGTGCAGGCGCGGGCGCGGGTGGATGAGTTGGCGTTGCGGTGTCTCATGAAGGATGCGACGGGCGGCTGATTCCCGCCACAGCCAGTTTAGGACTCATCAATAGTCTCCTGGGAGCTCGAGCTGCTGATAGGAGATGCTAAGGAAGGGATTATAACCGGTGATAACGGCGCTAGGCGCGATATCTTAGTAGGCGGTATATGATCGATACTTGGACCTAGTCGCTTCGGTATTGGTAAGGTAGATAGGTAGTAGTACTAGATATTGCTGACACGTCAGAGGGCTACGCGCAGCGGGGGCAAATTCAAGTCTGCCTCCACGGAAACTGCGATCGTTTCACGTGACACCAAAACACTATACAAATACGAACCATCGTAGTTTCAGGCTAGGCATCTTCTCATTGGCCATTTCTAAGATATGCAAAATGAACATTTCGTCAGATATAGGCGGAATCGCCGTCAATTGATATTATCTATGCCGGAACCACCGCCGTTGTGCCCTGCGAGCCGTATCTCTCTCTCGTGCCTCTTTCGTAGCTGATGGCCGCCCTCGGATGTGTTCAAAGTCGAAAGAGGCGTTAAAAAGTATGCCCTCAAGTGCCGTTACTCGTGATACTGAAACGTAGTCTAAGCCCGGCTGGAAATTCGGCGTGGAGAGGTCGGCGACGGCTCGTTCGAGAGTCATTCCTTGAGTTGAGTGGAAGCGGGCTGAGGAAGAGCGAGGCTAGAGCCGGCGA
Source organism: Fusarium neocosmosporiellum (assembly GCA_006518225.1). Lineage (NCBI taxonomy): Eukaryota > Fungi > Ascomycota > Sordariomycetes > Hypocreales > Nectriaceae > Fusarium > Fusarium neocosmosporiellum. The sequence goes on along the minus strand of SSHR01001000.1, from coordinate 22,197 downwards.
GAGTGACGATGAGATGCTGAGAGCTGTAGTGGTTGCCGGCCTTTGAGGAGTTAGCCGTGGGCGTAGTTGTAAGGGAGAGCTGGCGAGATTGACGTCTGGCTGAGGCGGCGAAGAGGCCGTAAGAGCAGGTTGCTGAGACCGGCAGGCAGGGCAGTAGGCAGTCTTATCACCTGAGGAAAGCATGAATTGCTCACGAGGGAAGTCATGCCGGCATGTGAGACATTGCTGGAGTTGATCTTCCTCGGAGTCGAGACGGCTAGATATGCAGTATGCGCATGATTCGCTGTGTTGGCCATGTAAAAAGAGCGGCCGAGCGATTCCGTATTCTGGGCAAATGTAAGGGTTATCTCCAGCTTCGTCGGCAGCTTCGTCTGTGCTGCCGCTGAAGAGTCGGGCACGTAGCTGGGCGATTGGAGGCGTAGGGGTGAAAGTCTCGTTATTCCTGCTTCGCACACGGTGATCTCGGCGGATGCGAGCTTGCTCTTGGAATGCTTGTGCTGTGCGAGGACTCTCTTGGCTGTTGACGCCTCGTTGGAAGGAAATCGACCGACGAACAGGATCGTGAGCAGGATCTTGAGCAGGAGGAGCAGGGAGTAGTCTGGGAAGAGGATGATGACTGGAATGACGTCGTATAGGCGTGCTAGGCGGATGAGGGCCTTCCCTCCGCTGCTCTGGCGATAGCACAGCACTTGATGTACGCTTGAGAGTAGTTGCTACGGTGGTAGGAACCGAAGCCCTTGACTTCGAAGCTGCGTTCCTGTTACGACAGGATAGACACTTCTGTACTCGTACTGACGGTTTGGTCTTGTGAACGAACTCAGAGTCAGGTAAGACTTTCTTACAGTCGCGGCAGGCGCGAGGAGGAGGAGGAGGAGGAGGAGGATCCATTCTAGCTTCAGACCGTCAGCAAGACGGTCAGTCGGTTAGTCGTTCAGCAGATCAGTCAGTCTTCAAGCCTTAAGCCTCAAGATCACGATGATCTCTCTGACTTTCGGCGCCCTCGCCATGATGAGAGGATTTACCACGCTTTTGACAGTCATTTAAAGCATCAGGGCCGCTTGGGCTGTGATGCGCTGTTGGGAAAAGCGCGAGGGGGGCTGTGGTTGTGGTGGTTTAGTGAGGAAGTGGTATACAGCTGCGTTGAAGTTGGCGATGCCTTCACTGTGGTGGAGGCTAAAGTCACGTGCTTTCTGATTTTGGAAGGCGGTGAAAGTTTTTAGAGCGCCTAGCCAATCCCTGCCACTCTTTCTGCCAGTGGCTAGTGATTGTGGTGGCGGTGCTGTATTAGTCATTCGAAAAAAGCTGTATTGATTAGAAGCAAGCTACGCAGGTTTCTTTATATTCTTCTTACTATTAAACCCGCTGCGCTTAATAAAGATATCGCATCAAAGATAACACATCTACATACAAATGACGAGCAAAGTCCCTTATGACCTTGACTGATGACCCTGACTGATCAAAGAAAAAAAAAAAAAGAAGTCGGTCGGGTCCGCATTCTTCCGAGCCGAGTGCGGAGAACGCCGGTCCAATCACGAGCTCGATGCTGGCGTCGATATATACCAGGAATGGATTTCACCCCGCCAACAGCACGAAACTTCAAATCAAAATAAACAATCTTGCGAAAAGGTCACATCTCCGCCAGCACCACCACCATCATTCTCTCCAGCATCAGACCTCCATGAACTCCACACCATTCGTGGATTAGATCGAGAATTGGCTGCAAGCCATTCCCAATCCCTCGCCCATTCAGCTGCCAAAGTCGTACAGCCTCCAACCGCGTGGACCTGAAATGATACCTCCGCCATCTCGATCAAGCAATCAAAGCGGTTCCCCATCAAAGAGGCAGAAGCTCGGGTCTCTTCCCGGCCAATCTATTACAATGGATCACCAGTATGACAGCAACGATGACCAGGCAACACCAAGGTCAGCATCTGCAGCCGCCACGACCGTCGACTCTCGGTCTCTTCCAATTTTCTTGGGCAGAGACATTCCCAGCCTGACTCCTTCGCAAACATCGAATTCGCAAACGGAATAGTCTATGGGAGGGTTAGAAGCTGGTGGACAGTCTTTGCGAGAGTCTGAGGCCGGTGGCTCTCCAACGAGGGGAAGGCGCAAGAGCCCAGACAAGAGCAAGGTCAAAAACGTCAACAGCCTCCATGCCATGGATTTGCCTGTCGTCCGGGTTGCTCAGCAAGATAACCCGTTCGAAAAACTGCCCAAAGATGTCCACGAGCTTTTCACGCGGATCCACGCCATAACCGTGCTGCGCGATCGGTTCATTCCTTCCGAGATCCAAACCCAATTCAAGAAACTGCAACCGCTTGTCCCGGACAGTTGGTTCCGTCCACTCGAGGAACTTGGTGTCTCCATCAACTATGATCCGAAAAGCAAGGACGCAATTCTCGGGATCGGCGGGCCAACAACCTCTACCGAGGCCGCTCTTGAGGAACTTCGTACGCTGCGCCGCCTCAAAGCCGACGCAGACACATGCGAGCTCTGCGGATACTCCGAAATTGGCTGGAACATGGCTGTACACATGCCACTCTTGGTGCATGCGCTTTCCGCCCAGCCGACGGTTCACGTGGTGCCGTCCCTGACAGCGCAACTAACCTCCAAATTCGTGCCTTCAGCCGGGAGTAGTGTAATCGAAGCCAAGATGATCGACTTTGCCCTCGCTCTGTGGCTAAGCAACGGAAAACCACTCCGCTCAGATGCAACGGACCAGGACTGCCGACTAATGACTGCCATCACGAACAAGGTGTTTAATTAACCCGGGGACTCGCAGACTGTCAACCAGACCACCTTTGCACCACTGCAGTTTGCCCCGATTGGGTGCAACGTCGAGACCAAGCTCGGAACTGCCATCACCGACGGCCGACTATAGCTTGGCGTTTGGACCGCCGCCTGGTTCTGCCGCATGGAGACGTTTCGTCCGAAGGGTTATCCATGGGTCACGATACCCCTCCTTTACGTAGTCGACCACAGCTGGCGGATCTCGTTTGCTTGCCACCGCGGCGATTGCATTGAGATCCTAGAGGAGATGGATATTGGGGATATAAGATCACTGGTAGGGATATATCAGTTGACTGCGGTGTTGAGAGAGCTCGCGAGCTGGATATCAACAACATATCGGGAATGGATTGAGCGAGTATTCCTTGGGACTGGAGGGTCGTGAACTGGTAATTTCTGATGATAATGAAGCGTCTCGTATTTTTCATGTCTGTACGCACTTCACTCGTTGCTTGCATAACTAGTAATTTATATAAACAATGTTGTTTCAGTTGAGCCAGTGTCTTTAGGCTAGAGCTAGGATAGAGATGCCCTATGTCGCTATGCGAGAAGGTTTAGTAAGGCTAGAAACTTATCTCTTCAATGCGCAAGGACCTCCGCTCCGTACCCCGCCCCACAAGCTCGAAGAGCAACCGCAGTAGAGCGCACACCGGAGTCGTTACCATACCATGCTCGCTCCACCCGGACCAGATTGGCAAGGTTGCAACTGCGGCAGCAACGGACACTGCCCGACAGAGTAGGCGGCTACTCCAAGAGGATCGACAAAGCTTTGCCAGGCAAACACACAGAAGCGCTATACGATGGACTAAAAAGAGGAGAAGCAGACGCGCTCTCGCAGCTCCGTACGGGAATGGCGAGGGTCAACAGTTACCTGTGCAAGGTAGGCGCGGTGGAGTCGGACATGTGTGATTGTGGACAAGCAGCCGAGACGATGGAACATTTCCTGTTTCGATGCACAAAATGGGAGACACAGCGCGAAGGCATGAGACAAGTTGGACAAAGCATGATGGGAAATCTCTCATTCTTTCTTAGAGGCAAATCGACGTCGGATGGACAGAAGTGGACACCTAATTTACAGGCGGTGCGAACGGCGGTCAAGTTTGCAATAGAGCCGGGGAGACTGGAGGCGAACCGGGAGATATGACACATTAACAACTGAACCTAGGGAATACTAACATCCAACAGCCTCAGGTGGACAGTCCATGCTTCAGCTGCTGAAGATAGGATGCTGAACACTTGGAGAAATCGGCCTCCAAGCAGGTCTGTCAAACAGAGTCAAGCGAGGCCGGAACAAAAAGAATCGGAGAGAGAAGTGGGGTTTTCTTTTGTGGTCAGGATCAAGATGGCGGAAGTGTAAATGGCAAAGCGTATCTAACGGCCCTTTGAGACTAGTTCTCCCGGGCGTAATAAAGCCTACTACTACTACTACTATGAGACCCCTCCAAATACAGCGAAATCACGTAATAAATGACGACGACCAATGAGGGAGGCGGGCTGAATGTCAGGAGGGAAATCGGCGGAAGCGTAAAAACCCTCCGTCACTTCGTTTCTCAAAGCATAAGGCATTGACATGGAGGGCAAGCCTCCTGGCTAGAGGCCATCATTAAGTAGTTGATACGATATTATAAATTGAGGCATCGCCTTTGACACAGTGTATTGTGCACTTAGTCCAACAAAAAAAATGAGGCATCTACGGAGTAGCGGCCTCGTGGATGCGGGGATGGGCGGTGAGTCAGGTGGTCGGTTTCAGTTGGGTAGATACGTCATGTACTCCTCTCTCCCATAAATTACTCTAATTTTCTTTGTTTTCTAACTTTGAAAGTAAACTATTATTGATTCTAGGAGTATTTAAAAATTATTATATCTACCTGGTAGTTAGTTATATTATTGATCAATATATTTAGTCAAACGATATCCAGACTTCGTAGGTATCCATACCCGCTCGTGGCTAAAATGACTAAATTCTCTCCTGTAGCTCCCTGGGTGAGGTCTATTCATATCCATAATATCGCCCTTATCGTATGCATTAGACCCATAGGCGGATCTAGAGTTGGTTCTTCACAAACCAAATGCCCAGGTCCTTCTGCCTCTTTTCGCTTTGATGAGGTTGATAACTGTAGCAACTAACCAGGCTTTTAGGGAACTTGCGATAAAGCTTTTGCAGCGGTCTTGTCCCACCTTAACTGCTATAGCTCTAGCCCTAAACTTGTTCTAACCTCCGTTAATGACTCTAAGCGCGAACGGTGTATCAAATGGCACTACTCTCGAGTTTATATCTGCCTATAATATTACCCCGAACCAATTGGAGATAACCTAGTATTCCGAGGTTTGATTTTAAGTTTCTTTAAAATACTTGAAACTTGTTTCTCTTATCTTTCGGGTAATGCTGGATGGGCTATGGAGAGAAGGGACTGCGTCTAATGGGTCTTGTCGCTCGATATCGGCCAGTGATTGGAATAAAGATGTTCTTCTGATTCTATTAAATATTATTCACGGCTATTACCGAGAAGTGCTAAAATCTCTTAATCTTGAGACATTTTGCAAACTCGCTACTATTATCGACTATTACGAATGTCATGAGATAGTCGAAATTTTCGCCGACCGATGGCTTCGTATAATGGGAAATGGCATGCCGACCTGCTATAGCCCAGAATCTACCCTCTATCTATGCGTAGCGTGGGTCTTTAGATGGCCTAAGCAGTTTGAATGCATGATAGAACTGGCTTTGAGACATAGCGAAGGTCTGGTCGAGATGACTGAGCTCCTAATCGCAGGTATACTAGGTCTATAATTCCTGCTTATATCTTCTGCCGTAGCTAATGTGATTGCTAGAGAGGATCGATAAAAAGAGATAGAATCTTATTGGTTGACTTTTTGAAGCGATTGATAATCTCCGTAATTTACTCTGTAATGATAAAGATATCTGCTCATTCGAATGCTCATCTATGCTTCTCGGCTTATTGATGAAAGAGATGCATAAGATTAGTCGCCTCGGACCTTTGCTAACGAAGCCATATAATGGCTACAGCGTCGAAAGTCTTTTGTAAAGTATATCTAATATCCGATCACCATAGTGGTACGCCCTCCGTGATCTTTCTTCTCATAAAGGTCGAAATAGATACTCTTGTAATCTTATGCAAAAGATATAGCCAATCTTGGATGATACTGAGAAGAGACTGCATGGTTGGAAGTTGGAGGACTTCTGATGATTGAATTCGTTTCATATCCCCTTGGCTCGGACGTAAACATGGGCATGATTACATATATATAGATATGATGACAAATGGCCAAGAAATAAAATATGGTGGCACCCTTACCGGAGGTGGGGAGGGCGTAAAAAAGTCCGAAGGATGTAGCTCTATGCTATGGATTGTCTGAGATGAAATTTCATATTGTATTGAAGATTTTAAGAAAAAAGAGGATGGAAAAGGGGCTGATCAAGTTGCTGTTGCCTCCGCCGGTCCTGGTCGCGGACCTTCATCAGAACACCTACTAATCGGTTAGGACTTATAGAGTCTCACGTGGAACTATTCTTGCCATCAGGTAGCTTCTCATAGCAGAGAGATGCCCGTTCAAATGGGGCATCGATCATTAACCCCTCCGGCATCTTGACCCTCGATACTGCAACATAGCTAAGCCTTGTCTGAAAGTCCCGTTCAGACAGATCCGTCACCATCTTGTCCACCGTGATGCTCTGTGATTTGTGAACCGTGATGGCATACGACACTGTAAGTGGAAACTGTTTTCGTGTACACGCAGATGTCCCAAGAAAGAAGTCTCGCCTCACGGGGAGTATGGGCACTACCTCACGCCCGTCATCGGTGGTTAGATAAGGTGGCCCGGTATACTTGTCCATCACCATCATAATGACACACGGCGGGTCACGAAGCGTATCAGCGCCGGGGGCCCAACTGATGTCGTATACTGTCCCCTATGCCCTATCCTGGGGCCTTTAATACCAGAAAGTATGCCCTATAGTAAACTATGGTGCAATGTCAGTCATTACGGAAGCTGATTGTTCTTCGTGATGGTTGTGGTAGCCCCACGTAGAATATACGCCTAGATTCGAAGCCCGCAAATGTATAATGTCGTCTGCGTTTGCACGTAGAAACCTATGTAGGGAGAGCATCTTGCTACGCAATTGGCACCAATCCCTCGGGAAGGCTTCTCGGCTTGGCTTAATAGAGGCTCTAACTCAGCAGTCTGCAGCGCTTTCTGATACACGCGGCGAATGTCGAATAAGCTGCGTACAGGACGGTTGAGAGGTTCACCATCAATATGAACGCCCTTCACTCCGCGTCCAGTAACTTGAATATCAGTAACTCTCACTGAAATGTCACGATTTCTATGGTGTGCTTTATTCATGTTGAAATGTATGCTGTGGTATTATGAGACGAAACTCAAGCGACACATGCCCTTCTACAGATTGCCGCTTTTAAGGCCTTTTCGCTTGCTGGCTCAGCTTCGGCTCAGCTATTCATCAGCCCCCTTCAGCCCCTCATTGGCCCCCATCAGCTCTGATCACCCCTCTGGCTGAGCAGAGCTCACTGGTCGCTCTCGATCCCATTTCTGGGCCCTCAAGCTCTGGGTCTCGTCATCTCCCTCAACTCTCACGGGCGTCATGGCATCCCAACCAAGCTTAGCCTTGGATTCTCTTTTGGGGCTGGGATCCTAGTTCTTGATCCTTAATGAAAGTCCCGGAACTTAGCCGTAATTGAATCCCTCTGTGTCCGGAAGCAGTACGCTCCGATGCAAGGCTCCTCGCTCCTGAGACTGGACCGCATCGTGGGGGTAAGTAACGCATATAGACCCATGTGACACCTTTTCCCTATTCGCGCCTAGATCTCAGCGTGGTATTTAGACTTAACTTCTCTTATCCATTCGGCCTTAAGCCCCACCATAGTATTTATACTCGAATCTCCGAACCGAATACTTAAACGCCATTCGGCCCCTATAACTTCTTACCTTTACTTTTTTATAAACTCGGCTCTACCTAATGGGAAAAGCTAAGAGTGTAGCTAATGCTCTCCGCCTAGGCTCTGAAAGGAGCGCGGCGAAAGAGAGTAGTATTATGAATAGCGAGTTGGTCCACAGGATACTCCAGCCAGCGGTAGAGCGAAATTATAATAAGATGATAGAATTCTGGTTTGAGTGAGTATATTTACAGTATTTCTAAGTCTAAATATTTGACCAACTCAAGTGCATAGGTACCAGAGGATAGAGAGCAAGGCTTCCGTATATGACTTGGAGTCGCTAAAAGACTTTATGAGGAAGGTTGCCTATGGCATTGATGGAGAGGATGCTGAGGACCGAGAATTTGATGTCCCTGGATGGGAAACCGTGCGAAAATACTGGAATATATTCACGGCAGCTTGGTAGCGTGCTTACCCTTAGGAGTCGATACCGCGTGGTCTAGCGTAGTCTATGACAGAGGTAAGTATCTTAATATTGGAGTACCACTAAATATCAAAAAATGTTGACTTCGTTATCAGTTCATCAAGGGACCTCTCGCAGAAGAAATGGGCATGCCAAAGCATAAAAGACGTCGCAGATTTACTACGAAAAATATCATGCTAAACTACGCTAGATAGCTCTGGGCGGCAGATTGGGTTGAGCACAAAAACCCAATAATACCTATTGATAATTAGGGTCTCTTATTGGGTAACACCTACTCCTCTTCCCGAATTAGGGAGTACATTAAGTCTAGCTGCCATAAGAACACCGGTCGTGGCCTCCACTTTAAGGTAAGAATACTGCGTTTGATCTAATAGCCTATGCATATGCTGACCTATCCCTAAGGATCTCACATTTGTGGTATTTATTAATAAGAAAGGGGCGCCAGAGTTCGCCATTTAGCTGACCCGAGACGCCAAAAATATGACGAGCACGCCTAATAAAAGGTAGGAAGCATCGCTTAGTTCTTAAATTCTTCTTCTCATTTATCTTTTCCTTAGACCGCAATACGCCTTATACGAAGGCATCGAGCCAAGAGTGCTCTACTTCAATCCTATGTTTCCATTCCTGGCTAGACTTCTCGCGTATAAAGCTTTTAGGGACTAGAAAACCATTGATGAGCTCCTCACGATTGTGCCACCGGAAGGTGAGATGTGGGTTACGGTACTATGGGAGGACTATCTTCTTGAAACGCCATTCTTTAGAAGTAAATCAAGTAAGGATATCGAAACTGCGGTGCTTTTAGCCATCGACTACGAGTAGGATACCTAACACCACCGAGACATCATGATATTCGGGCAGAGGGCCTTCACCTAATAAGTACGTATTAGATTATCTTTCCCATTGCTTTCTACTGCTAATATATCCTCGTCAATAGATTAGTTTGAATCGGAAGCCACGCGGATGGTCTATGCCGGATACACCGACCCAAATACGCTTCCTGCGCATTACCTACCCCGAAACGGCGTAGATGGCCAGGCAGCCTACCACGGCCAGGAGAGGCGTACCTTGGTCCTTGACCTCTTCCGCGGGTTGACGATACCTCGAAACCCTAGGCTTTGGCAGTGCCTTCCAGCCAAACAGCAATATGACTGTGACACTAGCCCTGAAATCATGCGCATTAATCGACAAGTCCTTACGCTATGGGGTATAACCGATAAAAAGTCCTTGGAGGAGCATAAGAAGCTTTACGCGGAGAAGTAGAAACTCGTTGCCGAGCGATTGCGAAAGTGGCAAAAGAATCAGCCAGTCAAGCACGATGACCCACCAGGATACCATAGAGCGATATTCGACCGTGTCCGGTTCTTGATGCCGGAACGAGACCGCCTGGCACAAAACCTTTTCCTAGTTGATAAGCTACGGAGCCCTGCGGGTCTTGCTGTGCTCCATGACATACTGGCTCTTTACCAGAAGCGTCGCAATGTGGAGTATCGGCCAGGGCTGGAGCCAGATAAGTGCCACTGCAGAAAGGATAACGACGGCTCTTCTTATGACTGGCGACATATATACGAATGTCACAGGATCGCCACTGCGAAAGTTGATAGCTTTTCAGAGCTATGCTTTCTCTGCAACGAATGGTTCTCCGGTATCGGGACCTGGAAAGCGCACTGTCAGCACCATTTAGGCCATCTAGATAGCCTTCCGATCTGGTGTGATCCTCTGGCTTATAGAGGGGTTCTCGTAAGAGCCGGGTACTGCACTTTCTGTCTCGGAGACGAACGAATGCCAGCTTCGGTATGGATGTACCAATTTAAGAAGCGATGGAGCTGGCTTGATCACATCCAAGCCCACATCAGAGAGCTCGAAGATGCACCTATGCCCGTAGCCTGTCCACGTCCGCATTCCCATTGTCCGGGAACGTTTGAGCGCAGTAACGATGCCAAGAAGATAAAAAGACCAAGATACGGAAGCGACGACATCCCGCCTTCGAAGCGGAAGAAAGCGCAACAGTGCCGCAGTAGCTCTGAAGAAAACGACAGAATGGCCGTCTTGCAAACCCAGTATACTTTCTGTAACACCTACCTGGACGGTGTAAAGAGGCAGCTTTCTCCCAGGTCTCCAGGCCTTTCTCAAGAGCCCACGCCTTCCTACAGCTCGGGCACCGCCGACTCTGAAGATGCCGCGCCATCCGGTTACAGCACCCCGCTATCGTCCGCTCCGTCCGAGGGAGTAATCGATCCGGCCATGTTCCTGGTAGAAACGTGGCCGGGCGACAAGCCTAGGGGCTGCACGGCTGCCGACGATCCATTGGAGGCAACACCAGACCCCCCCATGGGAGTCAAGGTATGATGATCTCTTGAGACCAATACACTGGCTAATACTTACCATTATCATAGGGGCTCTCTATGACTCTTTCTTTGCTGTGTCAGACGCTACAGAAGAAAGGGGTGCGACTAGCACCCCGAATTCTATGGATATTAATATGTCATCTCAAGAAAAGCTAGCCGATCAAGTCAGCGAAGTTGCTAAGGCCGGACTCATACCCGACCATACCAGTAACAACGAAGAAATCGTCAGCAGAATCCCTCCGCAAGACGGCCAGGACGAAGACTATCATGATAGGCTCCTCCCTCTCGACCAGGAAGGTACCGAGTTCGAAGTTGAGAATTTGGTCGCTAAGGGGCGCATCGGAAGGCGAGTGTGGTATAAGGTCAAGTGGAAGGGCTATCCCGAGAGTGACAACAGCTGGGTGAAGAAGAAAGATATCGGTACGGGGGCCACGGCCAACTATGAAGCGAATCACCCTCGAGGCCAGAGCGAATTCAAATTTGAGCGATTGGTTTCGAAGCAAGATGTAGAAGGAAGCACTCTGTACGAGGCCAAGTGGCAAGAGCAACCGGACTCTGAAAATATTTGGGTGGACAAGTGGGATCTGGGTGCCAAGGTTGTTGCCGAATTCGAGGCCAGTTTATCCACGTAGTATGAGTTTGAGATTGAGTTCACTACGGCACAGATTCTGCTATTTCTCTAGTTTAGTCTTCAATGAATCACCATTTTAGAAAAGAGCCAACATTCTCTCAGAGCACACTACATCTCCTGGTCATAGACTCTTGTTGTGCTGTTAGAAACGCTTCCAACGAACTGCACCGCTCTATCCCCTGCCGTTGCTTGTTTAGCCTCCAAGTTATCTCCAGCCGTGCTGGCCTGTAGTAGGACGCTGCTATGCAGTGAACCATGGTTGAGGGGCTCGCCGGTGATAACAAGCCATGACTTTCGGATGTCGTTCGTTGCCCAGCTCTGGAAAGAAAGGCCCTGCTGAATGTGGTCTCGCGGCCAGTGCCGAGTCTGCTGCCGGGCAGCGATCCTCAGTTCATCGCGATGTTTGCTCTTTAGATGAGTTACCAGGACCTTCTCGCTTACGGAGCGGAGACCGCAGTGCCTACAGGCCGAGCCCTTCTGCACCGCAAGATGCGGGTGAGGCAGTGAGCCATCTGGCCGCGGAGGCAGTGTCTCGGGATCCGGAAGGTTCAATGAGGATAGCAGAGGCTTTAGCCCATGCCGAGCAGACCTGGCAACTCCGTGCTTCTTACCCGGGTGCTCAGATGCACGTTTGGGACTAAAACGCAACGCGTTTCGGTCTTTAATTCCTGAATAGGCTGAGAGTGGAAATCGTGGCCATATACAAGAAAGCTCCGTCAACTTGAACCCAACAAGCGTGCACGGTCAAAAATGATGTAATTTCATAAACATAATACAGAGTATGGGACTTGGGGTTCTGCGCACGGACGAAAAGTGTGTAATTTAGTAAATTACAAGCGATCCTTGGCACAGTAGTAGGCTGGATCGCCTGGGGCCATAGCCCCACATGATCCAACGGGTAATGTTTCGGCCGAGTTTTTGTTGACCTTTTCCATGCATGAAGTCGATGACGATGTGGCTAAAGGTAAGGTCGCGCTGTTATTACCCCGCGACAAGCCCAACTTGACCTCGTATTCAACTCATCAGGCCTCTCCTATGCACCCGCTTTCACTCAGCTTCCTTTTGAAAGGTATCGGAATAAGAACGGAGGTTAAGTCTTCAAATTCAAGATGCAGATATTGCTACGCCTCCCACACATCGCATAGGTGTGCCTAACGGTGGCAGGAAGCATAGGTCTTATCAGGCTGAGCACGTCCGAGCGTATTCAAGATGATCTCAAATATGTAGTTCCCATTCGGTCAGCTGAGCTCCAAATCGAAGAATTGGAGCGCATTCGACATGAAACCCCAGCAGTGACTATCATCGATCCCCAGCCTGCGGCGAATGATCCTTCAGATAAGAACTCTTCTAATAGTTTGATAACTGAAAAGGTCGTAAATGGAGCTACTGCAAGTAGAGCCGCTGCAGGTGGAGCCGCTGCAGGTTTCATAGGCTATTGGACCTTTTTGAAAAATACTATTCGTTAGGCTGCGCCAAAGGTCAAATCAAAGTCGACTGTTGTCATGGTGACTGTAGCCGGCATCGCTATAGTGGGTGGGACAGTATATTATGTAATAGGTTCTTAGAATCCCTTCATTCTAACCCGATTATAGAGAGCTTCCTGGTGTTGATATATCTTCCACTCTCCCAATTTTCTCGCTCCCCTAGCAACCCTCAAGGCTCTTAAGGCTCTTCCGAGCAGGCATCTGCTTCCCCGAGCTCCTAGTCTACACCGGGTACTGGGGGACCAGGTGGGCCTGATGGGCCAGATGAGCCACCGAGTGACGATGAAGGTTCAGTCAACGAAAGTCCTCCCGAGCTAGACCGAGGAGTCCGTATTCCGAAAAAGATGATGGAGGACATCATTAATAAGAATAGATGGTCTATTTGGTAGAAATTGCGACAAAAGCTCACACGCGAGAAGATAGGGGAAGTATGGCGGGATCCTCGAGGGGACTTTCGTATCGACGTTGGATCGGTCGTTAGCGAGCGCCTATAGTATAAAACTTAGAATTTGTAGGTGAACCGAGATCTACCCTCGCCTGCTGCGAAGAACCTTCTTAAGAAACTGGGACCGCGTGGTACCCATGATAAGTTATTTTGGGGCCTATGGAATGTCGAGAATCTACCCCAGTACGATAAATGGGTGAAAGGGATCATGGATGCATTTTACTAATATCTAATCATAGTACCAAGCCTTCGGAATTTGGCGTACTGGTACTCAAGTATTAAGATCCCACTTGTTCAGCATAAGGCTAAGGCTACAGACGTAGCTTCTTACGCCCTCTCGACTGGAAGTGATGTGTTCTTCCACGACAGCTAGCTAGTTTGATATAACACACTCTTTCAAGATGAAAAGTTCAACATTCTCGGAGTGAACATGGAGATCTAGGATAAAGAAAGACTACCCCAGATTGTTGCCATTAAGCCCCTGACACGGGCAGAGGCGGTGGGGCGGATGAAAAGGATATACCGTAGGATCTCGAGAAATCCGGATACTCTAGCTCCGCTACTTTTCCACTTTAACCGCTAAACAGTGAAGACATCGTGAATTAATTGGCCCATACGGGCATCTGTGGCGACGCTAGAGTGTCTGGATTTCTCGAGATCCTATGGTACTTTCATAAAAATAATGACGATAGGGGGGTAGCGCATGGACGAAAAGTGTGTAATTTATTCTCGTAAACTGCAAGCAGTCTTTGGTACTATAGGGTTGCAACGTATTCATCAACAACACTTAGCTTGAACGATCAAATCATCAGGCTTAACCAGACAAAACGCCGGCAATTCTTCTAAAGATGCGAGGATTAATATCTCGCTCTTCAGAATCACCTATCGTTATATACGTCTCAGGCTGGCAAGTAGGGATACTGGGCAAACCTACACACCGTCAGATAACCCACGATAGTCACGTAAGCATCTGTTGCCATCTTCGCTATGTTGATGAATTGCGGTAGAATGTAAGATTAAACAGGTGTATCGGTAAACCGTTGCCGTTTTTTGACAGTGGGCTGCTAGGGACAAGTTTCCTATCCCTTATCGATATCATGATGTGAAACAGAGCGCATTTTCCAGTTTGCAAGCATACCAAGATTATGGTTAAGGGAGCCTTCAATTCCTACAAAAGAAAGTTGGTCATGATGACCTCCTTATATGCTAAGCAACTGACCACTTGTGGATATAAGCTTGGCCAATTAGAATAGAGTGGCGTTCAGCCTCCGAAGAGCTTAACCGATCATTCCTTGCTCTATCTCACATAAGCGTTGCCTTACATTATAAGAATTCAAAACACAAGTATTGCCACTATAATCAATACTGCTAACTCCTTATCAAGTACGACTTTGGCTCCTCTGAATCCTCCATTCTAGCCCCCAGAGATCTACCTAAAGCGCCATCTTAGCTTAGGCTTAGGCTAAAGGAATCCTAATCTACACTATAGAGGTCCTCTTCTCCTTCTACTTATTCATAAGATTCCCAAAAGGCGGCGGTATCCTATATAGTAGCACTAGTATCATACTGCAGAGGATCTAACGCTCTAGGACGAGCCCAATAAAATACACTATTTGATGCCTCGACTACCCTATGGTAGTTCTAGGGCTTAGAAAGCTTCGACCCATCTACTGCTCTCTAAAACGGGATACCATCGAAAAAGCAACGCTCGGACGGTTTTTGCCTGTTAATAGCTATATTAACTATAGCTTCGCCTTGGCATCGCCGAAACCCCTGGACGATAAAACGATAGAGTACATATCGCAGAGAAGTGCCATATATGTTATCCCGCGGAAAGACCTAGCAGTCCACGGGGCATTTCGCGTCTTCCAACCCCTTAGCCTTTTTTGCCCTAAATTAAAGCATGAAGAAGGTATAATTATCAAAACAAAAAACAAGTGGGCATATATATCTACATACGTACCTACTCCTATCGGTTAGCGTGATACTGAAGGTAGATGGGATTATGAATGCTGACCCTCGAAGTTCCTGGGATAAGCTTTTCTGAGCTGCCGTGTCAAGCTTCCCCCGCCGCCACTCCCCCGGGATAATGAGACCCCTCTTAAATTCGCCGATAGCCATGTGCTTTCTGGTCTATCCGTAGTAGACAGAGTAGGCCACATCGACGGTATGGTCGTCACGAGACTTAGACATAGGCTTATCGTGAGAAGTTTATAAAATCCGAGGATACCATGAAAAGGTAGCAAGGATAATATTAGACACTTCTATATGAAACTAAGTCACCCTATCTTCCTCTATATTCAACCGATAGGATCTCTGGTTCGGCGCATTCCCACGTTCTTAGAGCCTAAGAGAATTATCTTCGTACTTAGGATAGAAAGCCCAAAAATCGGCTTATATCGCTTAATCTCCTTATATCTGCGAGTAAATAATCAAGTTAGTAATAGGTGGATATAACTTTGTCTATATTTTAGAGCTTCTTAAAACCAAATGGGTTTCCTAGTAAGGATTAGTTGGGTGCTATCCGATGAGTAATGCCACAGACGACAACATTCTGAGGGCTAGTATAGTTAAGGAACGAAAGGAGATAATATAATGGATGAGAGATGAAGCATCAGAATTAGTCGTCAGTGCGGGGTATTCATCATTCTTTGGCTAAGATTATAGATACTAGGCAGCAGCCAATTGACTATCAATTCTATTGCTATTGGCCCTCAAGTGCCCCCGCCCATAGCTTCTTCCGCACCTATATATAAAATCAAGTTAATGCGAGAGAGAATAGCTACCTAGACCTTAATGGTATTATGCTATTCTATATCCCTAAATCTCTTATTTCTAAAAGTAATAAATAGTAAGAGAGAAGTTTAGCAATTAAGCCATCTTTTGTCGTCTAACTATGGCGTCTAATGGCTCGCGTGTGGGGCGCCGGCTTGTCAGACACGCACGTGACTTCGCGACCATTTAGGAATATCCAAGCCCCTGAGGCAACCATTCCAAACTCCCCACCAACAAACATTCAATCTTTTATCATGGCTAAAGAGCATAATAATAAAAACTCGCGCCAAATATCAATTAAGGTCGGTATTTCCTCTACTATTAAGATATAATTTCCCACTCCACTAACTACTTTTCTATTTAGTTTCGTTTCAATAGAAATACTATGACTACAGTAGGCGACTAGAGCGATCGCGAGCATCCCAACGTCCTACGCCTAACTATTCTCCGGTCCTCATTTAATCAAGCCGTCATTTCGATACTTTTGGCATTGCTATACTCCCTCCAAAACCTCGCTCGAACCCTTATCCCCGGCTACTTTCTTCCGCCACGAATCATTTTAAAGAAGATAAAGCCCGAATGGGACGACGAGTTTAACAACGAGGTATACATATACAAACGATTACGACCTATTCAGGGCCATCTCATTCCGATATATTATGGATTAGCTTAGTGTGACGGCAAGCGAGCTCTAGTCCTATCCGAGATCGACGGGGTTCTACCATTTAAGCAGCCACTAGAATCTCCACTAGATACTACTGAGTTTTACCATCGGTTAAGGGTAGCCTATATGTCGCATTTCCAGCTGAGGCAAAAGGGAATGCGCACTCCACAAGTTGCAGTGCTAGATGGTCCTATAGGCTGAATGTGACATACCCCCCCAGATTGTTGAGTATCGAAATGATCTGCCGAATGTGGCGTTTTTCTAGTGATGCAACTAGGGGCTGTCTGCCCGAGAACGTTTCTTATTCGTGCATATGTGTGCTAGCCTCTGTAGCTTTGTGGCTCTGTGGCGCTGTGGCTCTGTGGCGCTATAGCTTTGGGCGTCTGTCTTGCGTGGCCGATTTTGTGGCCTCCTGCGGTGGGATTCGAACTTCCGAGCTTTGGCGAGAGTAGTCTAGCCTATTTTGNNCTATAGGCTGAATGTGACACTATACCGAGCTCGGTACATTTAGGCTAATATATGGTGACCCGAAGCTAGATAATTATCTCTTAGTTGATAACAGAATTATACTTGTGGATTTAGAATCAGTTGAAGAAGGAGAAGACGGAGCTATTGACCGTGTAATTGAGTCAAATATTGAATTTGCAAGAGATCGCTATAGAAGTTATCTAAAGAATCGATATATGCTATAGTAGCTGATCCCACTCCTAGGACTACACTATACGCGTCATTGGAATTCCTATATTCCCTTCTACTTCATCCGTCAAGAGACTACATCAAATCAGTTGTGGGCAAGGCCGTTGACGGATTGCCAGTCGCGGCCAGCCTAAGAGGAAAGCCACCATCACGACAATTACAGCAGGGAACAGCCCGTGAAAAGTATCACAAACTGTCTGCGGTTGGAGATTTAAATGCTGCTAGCCGGGAGTGTTTACAGTGGCCGCCAAAGAAGAACAGGGTAGCTAGTAGACGGCGAGAAACCCGCCACGTCGACCAGCGCCAGGTAGGTGCAGGGTTACGCGCAAAACCAGATATGCTAGTTAAAGTAATCTTAAACGGCCCTTTTAGAAATGGAGAGGAGGCAGATCTTAAAGTTAAATGTCGAATTTTTTACCGAGTCTGTGATTTCACTAAGTCCCACGCGACCTCGCCAACCCGACCATACTTTCATGCGCGGATCTCTTTGAGGACGTCTTCAGTGATATTGATCTCGGTGCCGCGCTGGTCGAGGAGCAGCACCATCAACTCCTCGCCACTGCTCTCGTTCCCAGCTGCTGCCTCGACCACCTCTTCAGTGATGTTGATCTCGTCCTCTCTCCAGTTCAGTAGAAGCGTCATCATTTCTTGACAAAATGATCTTGCCATCCGGATCATCCCTTCTTCCATAATCTGGGCGTAGCCTCCTCTTCGCCCAACTAGATGAGCCATGATTTCAACCTTCGTTGCCTTCTTCCAATCACCTCCACTTCTGCACATTGATGTTAGGTTGTCCATAGCCGCTAGTGTGTGTGAAAGCTCTTTCCTAGTTGCTCTCTCGTGAGCCTTTATGGTCTTCCAGATATTCTTCTCTGCCTCTTCATACTTCTCCAAGTCTCCTAAAATTAGTCCCACGTTCCGTAATCTAGCCGCCTTGTCAAGGTAACTTTCCGACTCTGTCTTTGCATACTTCGGTACTCGGCTGCTCATGAGGCATTCGTAATCTTCTCCGTCTCCCGGCGTTGCCCATGACTCTTCCCAGTCCCAGACGAGTAGAAAATGACGGGGGAAGATTGTTATCGACCGACAAAGGTCTGGCCATTCAATTCCTTTGTCGTCTATAGGGTCAAATGTAATTGCAACAACCGCACAATAATCCTCATATAGCCTAATGATCGTAGGTTTTGACGCTCCCTGCAATAGACAGACAACATCACCTTTCCGGATGGATTTTGCCGTGGCATGAAGATTCCATTGGCCTCTGTATCCAAGTGTATTGGAGGCGATGTCCACAATCTGCCTATCATCCCAAACACCGTTACTCCGCACCGAGGATACTTCGCTAAGGATACGGCCCATACCCTTGATTACTGCAGTCTCCTTCTCCTCCCAAGTCTCCACAGATGCTTGTTTGCCCAGAAGAAACTTGACAAGTCGATGAAAGAGGTCTTTCCACAAAATCTTGTAGTCAGGCGACAGGCCAGCTGGGATGTTGTCATCAGAGCTCATACCGAGCAAGGCATAGACCTTATCCCGGCGATCAGTAGCATTGCGGTTGTGGTACATATCCATCAGGTCTCCCAGAGGTCGTATATCAAGAGAAAACCTGTCTGAGCGACTAGTCGCGGATTTAGACCGGAAGATTGCGCCCTTGATAAGGTAGGCGGCTGAACGAATCCGGCTCTGCATGTCTGAATCCGGAGAGGCGATGTCTGATGCGTTCAGTCTCTCGCAGAACGCGTATCCGTCAGTCTCCACGGAATGACACATGATTAGGACCTGTCGAGCCGCGGCAACTTCCTGAAGTACCTGAAACGACATCGTCAGCGACTTATACCAATTCCACTAATACTCTGTTGCCTTACCCAGATACGCTGGAACCATGACCGTTGAAGCAGTAAACTGTCTGTCTGCTGGTTCGTCTCGCCATGTAAGGACTTCGTAGGCTGGCCGCCTGCAGCTATGCATGATTCTTCGAGCGCTCGATCGCTATCGGTTATGGCCCTTCCGTGTACTTGACCGCTGTCGGTCGTCGCTTCTTCAAGCCAAACGACGACACGGCTTGCTTTAGCATAAATCTTCGCCATGGACTGAACTTGATGGCCACGTTCTTCCGTATCATCTTGGTTGATGCAAATGGCATCGACCCATATGATCCGATCCAAAGAGCAATCTCGAAGGCGTTTTAGTGCCATGTGGAGGTTTGTTGTGATGCGCAGGTAACCGTTGTCTGTGGAAACAGATTCGGGCTTTTCTGAAGAGCCCCATACGTAGGATAAAGCCTCGTACTAGTGAGTCCCTTTCCCCGAGTCCAGGAGGGAGTAATCGAAGAGTCGGCTTCGTATCGGGGCATGTTCGTCTCGATGCGGCATCAGTCGAAGCAAGCGGATGCAGCTCTCGGGCAAAGGAGAGTAACGGTACATGGGCATGGCACAAGAGACTGGCGGTGCAGAGGACGCACGCTTGTGAGCTCTTCTCGCCTTGACTGCTTGAACCTCGATCGTAGACACGGCATTCGGTGTCAGCGGCGCGGCCGGGTTGGCGGTCATCGGGAACCTGGCATCGCACGCTGGAGTCTCCACGTAGGGCGGGGTTGTGCGGAGTCTCCCGCGCTCCAGGTTCCGCTCGTCTTCCTCCTCGCACCTTTTGGAATAGCTCCGCTGCGAACTTTCTGAAGCCATGGCTCGAATCAGCGGTGTTGGCAAGAACGAAATGGATTCAAGTGAAGCTATGACGATGGTGATGTGTCGTACAGGACGCCTAGGTTAGCCAAATGAAGCATAAGAAATGGTAGTTGAAAGAGCCTTGTTGTCTTTAAAGCGAAGGTACGGCCTAATGCAGCCTTTGAACAGCGCACAGCCTCTGTTGCGGGGCTACTCTAGCCAATCCCAGCTCGTAGGTGTTCCACATGGCCGGTTGAGCGGCTGAACGCTAGCCATCTTAGTGGCGGCGAACGGAGTTTCAGCAGGGACGCCACTAACGCCAATATAAGGAGACCCACCCAATGCGGCACGCGCCAGACCGGGTGCCTTGGGCCACCTTGTTTGGCGATCTTGCTGATGATCGGGTGTTGCCTTGAAACGGGCGAAGATGTACCAGCAATGGAAATCAAGGTCATTCATCACGAGAGCTCAGACAGAATCCCGGATTCCCGCCGTTTCCTTAGAAGTGACTGTTTCGCGTGGAGAATCAAGTAAACGAAGTCGGCACAGAGAGGTAGTTTTCATTGGCAAGAAGCATACCCCTTCTTAACATTCCATACTGGACGGCACGGCAAGTAGGCACCCGGCTTCTATACAGGTGGCAGGAAGAAGACGCTCCTCAGAGCGGCTCGGGCCATGATGAGTACATTTTGCATATCGCAATTGGTCGCCGTTGATCGCGGCAAGAGATAGCAAATCTTAACTAGGACCGACAACGCAAGCGACAGCGGAATATGGCGATCTACTTGCCCTCGCACTGTCGGCCTTGTGTATTCCTTCTTTTGCGGAGCCACCTCAGCACAAGTTGGGCAAAGTGAACTACCGTAGGGTACCCATGGCACGACCCACGTCGAGACACCAGCACAGGCTGGAAAGAAGATGGGTACCAGTGGTGAAAAAGTGACCTTTAGCCCCATACTAAAATATATGACGTGCTATGTATATATTTTCCAAGTCAAAGGCCCCTTTTCCTAGTCGGTGGCCCCCACCAGGGAACCGCAGCGACCAAGGGATGCGAGCAGACAGCCCTAACGAGTGCACCCAAACACGCAATGGCACGTCCGGCCCCCCCAGAGACATCATCTTTGAGGGCGAGTTTGGGACAGACCCCTGTCAACGCAACTTCACGGCTTGGCATTCGCCACCATCCCGGGCTCCTGCACTTATACAAACGTATAAGGGTGAATTGTGTAGTTGAAGTTCCTTCTAAAGGCATGATGTCAAATGTGGCCGCCTTCCGGGTGGTCACATGACTTCCCTCTCCTGGCACTTAGCCCGATTAGGAACGCGCGTATCCGCGCCTCCCCTTTTCGGGGGCTCGCCGAGAACACACAGACAACAAGAACAATACACACACGATCACATTTGACAGCTCTCTTATCTTTGACTTACCTCCTATAGAGAAAGGGGGGGAGGGCATAGGTAGGGATCCCCTTGCTCCCTTGCGGGGTCTACCTAACTGCCGTGATGGCTCCTATGCCTACTCTGGACTTGAACAGAATGATGATTGGCTGGATTAGTGTCACTAGGGAAAACGGGCCCCATTCCCAAATGATCCCTGATAATTTGGGGAAATGAGCTGGATTTTGGGAACGGGCCCCGTTCCCGAGGTGGTAGTAGACAAGGATGGTTGGGGATAGGTGATTGGCGCAGAAGCGGGAATGGGGCGCGTTTCCGACTTGAATACTTGGTAGGTACAGCCGTGTCTGCAGAAGCTACGCAATGCGCCAGCGCCACACAGAACAATTGAGACGGGCTCAAATTCGCCTAGCCCGTTAGGAGAGGCGATGCTGAGATCGTGCCCGATGGGACCATATGGTGACCAGCATCGCTCTACCGGAGTGATGACATCTGCGAAACTTCGGATTTACAGTTGCACAATGCTACTATATCGGGCTCCTCAGAGAGATAAAGCACATCGAGCTTCTTGCCTGAGAGAACAAGTGCCCTTCCCAACCCTACTGTACCAATTACCCCCCCGTACTGATTCCCTGTCGCCGCAAATAGGAAGCCGCTTCATCGGCTCAATTCTTAAAATGGAAGAGAAAATACCTGATGACAAGCATACAGGGAGATGATCAAATTAAACCCAGTCTACACGCCTTGTCAGACAACTGGCTCCACAGGGATCATTGATGGCACCAGTCAATTGATGAGAATTATCTTAAGAACAATTGTACTATACACAATAGAATGACGTTGCCGTCTTATATAGAAGCCGACATCCGTGTGGAACGGAAATTGCAACTGTATTTCCGGAAAATAATC
>SSHR01000999.1:0-25404 GCA_006518225.1 Fusarium neocosmosporiellum | reverse complement strand
GGGCTGGATCTGTGAGGGCGTGTGCATGACATCACCTTGCATTCCATCGCCATCATCGCCGAGGCCACTCCAAGAAAAGAAACAAGAGAACCCATGGGGATGTTGGTGCAAGTGCGTGCGCGCGTGTTAGCTGAGGACGGGTCTAGCCATCTTGTCTGTCGAAAGCAGGGAAGACAGCATCGTAAACGTCAGTTCTTGAGGGTCTTGGAAGGGTCCTCGTGGTTGTTTAAAGCCTGCATACCCCTGCTTGCAGCCTTCAAGGAGCTTCTCACATTGCAACCTTTTGATGCGGACGACGGCTACGATTTACAAAGTATTTTTTTCCCACTAGAAGCGACCTTGCAACTAGACCCTTCCGTGCCGCCTTTCATACAGTGTAAGCAATTGCCTTTTTGTGAGCTCATGACTGCTCTGCCCGTCATTCGTGCTGCGGGTGGAATCATGAGTCTTGGCTTGCAGGACCTTCTTTGGAAGTGAAGCTGACCACGACAAAGAAAGCGCATCCCATCCAAACTCCTCCTTCCAAATAGTTTAGTAAAAGCGATCTTATCGAGGTTGTCGCCGCCACAATGTGAGTTCACCTTTTGTAACCCTCGTCTGAGTCTCAACGTCGTCCTTGAGCCATTCCCGGATATACCGGGCAACATCAACCACAATGTCGTCACGCTTCAGTTTCGATATATCCGCCTCGCCTCGCCCTGGCTCGTACATCATGGAAGCCCCGGCTGACATGGCCATGTCCCACAGGAACCGCGCACTCTCGATCCGCTCCAACAAATCGAAGGGGGGCTCCGCCTCCGCCTCTAACAAGCGGGGCTTCTCCTTCAACTCGCTCCGCGGCCAGGTCCAGCCTGAGCTGTCGCGCAAGCTCTTCAAGCTTATCAAGTCCGAGAACAACCTCATTAACGCCCACGAGACGGCTGGCCGCGAGCGCATTTCTATCGCGACGCAGCTGTCGGAATGGGGAGAGCACACGGGCGACGATAGCATCAGCGACATTTCGGACAAGGTTGGGGTCGTCTTGAGTGAGATGGGAGAGCAGGAAGATGCATACGCTCACTCGCTGGATGATTCTCGCGCTGTGCTCAAGGCCATCCGAAACACTGAGAAGAGCGTGCAGCCCAGTCGCGAACACAAGGACAAGATTGCCGATGAGATTCAGCGGCTGAAGTTGAAGGAGCTCGGAAGCGCAAAGCTGCCTGTACTTGAACAAGAGTTGGTTCGCGCCGAGGCCGAGAACCTGGTTGCGGAAGCCCAGTTGACAAACATTGTATGTTGTCACTTACACCGAGCTGCTCATGATTTGCTGACATAGTCTACAGACCCGACAAAAGCTCAAGGAGGCTTACGCTGCCGAGTTTACGGCGACTATCGAGAGAGCTGAGAAGCAAATTATCTTGGCCAAGCATGGTCGCCGTCTGCTAGAGCTTCTTGATGATTCGCCCGTGGTGCCCGGCGATGCTCGGCCAACTTATGAGCATTCTGCCCAAGCCCGCCAGATCCTTAACGACTGCGAAGATGACCTCCGTGACTGGCGCCCCGAAACCGAATCTTTCTCTACACCTGCCCAGAGTCGAACACCGAGTATCACAGAGAAGGGCAAGGAGCCAATGGTGGCTGACGATACGCCCTCTCCTGTGCAGTCCGAGGCGGTTTCTGCGGCCCCGACAGGAACCAAGTCTTCCGTATACGCCGAAGTTGCTGGTTGAGATCGTGGCTGCTGGAATAATTGATACCTGAGCTGGGTCTCATGTGTTTGAGCCGGGTTGTATTTGATGGGTGATTGCTTGGCTTGAGCAAGCACTGGAGGGTATCGTTGGCTGTGGTGGCAGTTTACCTCACTACCTACCTGTTTTAGTTCGGCTTGACTTGTGTTTCACTTCTCTTGATTACTGATGATGGTTTTCGAGTTTGCTGTACTATTATATCCCACACGCCCACCTGTTTATTATGTTAGCTGAATCAGAATGGTTATCTTTGGTCTGATCTCGCAATGGACCCAAATGCCGAGGTGTAGTTGCAAACGTGACAACGGGCTATCGGGACTGGATAGGGTAGCGCAAGGATTAGAGCGGAGCGAAGACGGACGGCGCGCAACCTTGGCCAAGGCCCGAGGCTGAGCAGTTTGAGATTCTTGGGTCGCTGACCACCAATCGATATGAGGTGATCGTTGGCGTGGGTCAGGAGCGCAGCTTCTTGGAGCGTTGAGGGGCTTTTCCCCCAAGAAATGGTGTGGATGGATGGAGTCGAGCGTCGTCGTGT
Source organism: Fusarium neocosmosporiellum (assembly GCA_006518225.1). Taxonomy (NCBI): domain Eukaryota; kingdom Fungi; phylum Ascomycota; class Sordariomycetes; order Hypocreales; family Nectriaceae; genus Fusarium; species Fusarium neocosmosporiellum. The sequence continues at coordinate 23,142 of SSHR01000999.1, read as the reverse complement.
TGGACAAATGAGACGGGCATCTTCCGGTTACGGAACGAGCAGGAATTTTTTCATGAGAGGCCTCAATGGCGTGAGAGGACGAGGGGGGGGAGAGGGTTGGCCTAGTGCTATAGCTTCAGTTACTTGCAAGTCAAGTGAGGTATCAAAATACCACTTGATATCAACCCAGGCTTGGGTGTGAAACTGCTGCTCGAGGTTTGCTTAGGCTCATCGGACAAGTCCTCTATCTCAACTTCGGGCTGTCGGCTGGCTGTGTGGATCTCAAGATGAGAAAGACAGGAACCATTTTGGCACAGCCGAGATGGGTCCTATTAAGTCCAGACAGAGTTAGCCTCCGGTCAGCAAGTTCCGTCGTCCGATGGATTTGAACGCAATTCTGATCTTCCCTCCCGTTGCCGTTGCCTGTGCATTCCCGCCCCCTTTTTTTTCCATTCTCCCGCCTAGCGACCCTGTAGCCAGCCAGCGACCAAGACAGTAAGTAAAAAAACGACCTCGGTCAACTTGAAGCTCGACAGCCGACGACCGCGGGAGAGCAAGAAGAGGCACGAGCTTGAACCCAATTGCCGTGTTCTGAGTAGGACCAGGTGTATTTTTATCACACCCCTTCTCATATCTCTCTTCCTTCTTCTCTCTCTTTTTTTCCCCTCCCCTTCTTTCCGGGCCTGCTCCACTTGAGGCGGTCCGCTCACTGCCCCGTTTGATGCTCCGGCCACAAGGCTCCCGAATACTGCTATCATCGCGGCTACCCGCCGGCCGCTCACTGCAGCACCGCCCTCTATCCATATCCTCCGCAGCGCCGCTGCCACTGTTGCTACTGTCGCAGGGGCCCGGGCCACAACGGGGACCACCCGCACTGCCGCTACCGGCATCGCTGTCTCTGTCGCCATCGCTGTCCAGAGGGCCTGGCCGGGCCAATCATATGTCGCACCTGGCCACACGTCGTCCTGGAGCCAGGCCCAGCCTGACCCAGCAGAATACCCCGCCCCCTCTATCCACCACTTCCTCTTCTCCTTCGACGTCGACTTTTGAAACTTCTTCCCGTCGAACTGCCCAGCTCGCTCGACACTTTACTTCCTCTCCATCAAGCGTTTCCGCACCAAAGCAGCACAAGATGGCCTCCCCCTACACCGTCCGCAAGGTTGCGGCTCCCAACACCCTCGAGCACCGCGTCTACATCGAGCAGGATGGCCAGCCCATCTCTCCCTTCCACGATATCCCCCTCTACGCCAACCAGGAGCAGACCATCCTGAACATGGTTGTTGAGATTCCTCGATGGACCAATGCCAAGCTCGAGGTATGTCTTGTCAATTGCTGCTCTATTGTTGCGCTGTCGACGTCTTGAGCTACCCTGGTAGCTGTCGTGTGCTGCAAAAAATTACCCCTCCCTTCCTTGGGCATCACCGTCTCTCCAAACCGACCCCATGCTGACAATCTGCCCACCAGATCTCCAAGGAGGAGCTCCTCAACCCCATCAAGCAGGACATCAAGAAGGGCAAGCTTCGATACGTCCGAAACTGCTTCCCCCACAAGGGTTACCTCTGGAACTACGGTGCCTTCCCCCAGGTAAGATATTCCAAGTCTGATACGACTCCAATGCAGACCGCTCACATTCGTACCTAGACCTGGGAGGACCCCAACTCCATCCACCCCGAGACCAAGGCCAAGGGTGACAACGATCCTCTCGATGTCTGCGAGATCGGCGAGCTCGTCGGCTACACTGGTCAGGTCAAGCAGGTCAAGGTCCTCGGTGTCATGGCCCTTCTCGATGAGGAGGAGACTGACTGGAAGGTCATTGTCATTGACATCAACGACCCTCTCGCTGCCAAGCTGAACGACGTCGAGGACGTCGAGCGACACCTGCCCGGTCTCCTCCGTGCCACCAACGAGTGGTTCCGTATCTACAAGATCCCCGATGGCAAGCCCGAGAACCAGTTTGCCTTCACCGGCGAGTGCAAGAACAAGAGGTGAGCTGGCCCTTCAAGTATCTGTCGGGATCAGTTTCTAACAAATCTCCAGCTACGCTCTTGACGTTGTCCGCGAGTGCGCTGAGGCCTGGGACCGCCTCATCACTGGCAAGACTGCCCCCGGTGGCGTTTCTACGTGAGTACCCTTAGTATATCGCTGTCACACTCTTACTAACCACCGCTCAGCACCAACGTCACTGTCCAGCAGTCTCCTTCCCGCGTGTCTCCTGACCAGCTGCCTCCTCTGCCCCCCAACGAGGAGCTTCCCGCCGAGAAGATTGACAGCTCCATTGACAAGTGGTTCTTCATCAGCGGTGCCTCCGCTTAAGCGCAAAAAGGCGTTCTCATGTAAAAAATACAAATCTATCCGACGCATAAGATTTGAAAAAGTGAAGCATGACAGAAGAATACAAAAAAATATGATCAATTGCCGTTATACTATACAAGACTTGTGATGTCGTGGTCCCATTGGCTCCGTATCATTGACAGAAGTTCTCGCTTCCTTAAAACGCCGTTGATGCATAATTGGTGGTACAATGTAGTGGTATTTAATCGGTCAAATCGGCCGTCTTTTGCAGCTGACGAGAGTGACGGTCTACCTCCTCGACCAATCCTTTGATGTTGATCTTTTGACAGTTGAAGTCGAGCTCCTTGCCATCCTCTGCGCTGGATTAGCCATTGATCACTCCTGAGCAGTCTAAATGAATGACGCACTGAACTTGACACGCAGTGAGCTGGGCTCTTTCGAATCTCGGGGCAGGATAGTCGTGGTGATGGTTGTGCCGTTCGCTCGGGCAGTCGGAGGCATAAACGTCAGGAACAGGCGGGCGGGCTTTGCGCAAGCCGAGAACGGGTTGAACTTGGCCGTGACCTCGGTCATGAATTTGGTAATCATCTCGACGATGTGGGGGCGCAGCGCGCGTGCAATTGACGGGACTTGGGGGGGAATCGAACGTCACTTAAGAGGTTGCTCAACTGGCTGCTTCGTGATGCTGAAATTTCGGTGTTGAGAATGTGGCCCCGGTAGATGCATATCGCCTTGGTGGGCCCGACTCGACAACTGCAACGTCATGATCCTGGGGGGACCACGTTTCGACATGAGACTGAATTAGCAACTTTTGTCTACCACAGACGTTTACTCTTCTCCACTAGCGAACCTATTCCTTTCAAGAGCTCAGCATGTCATTCGAGGGCCTGCAGGAGCGCCTAACGGCTCTGCAGGAGACCACCACGCAGCTCAAGGAGCTCATCGACCGGCTCGCAGCCCTCAAGTTCCAGCCTGGCTCCGTGCCCCTGGCCACCGACGAGGAGAACAGCGTCAGCGGGGAGCTCAGCACCGAGATCACGGGCACGCTGCGGGACGGGGAGGAGGAGTATGAGATTCTACATGAAGAGGTGGAGTTTGTTCGTGCAGCAGAGCATGATAAGGCTAGGTTGAGGGAAGGGGTGGAAAAGATTGGAAAGGAGCTTGCGAGGTACGGCTCATGATGGGTGAGAGTCTTGAGTGTCGTTGACTGACAATCTATAGTTGCCGTCTATCCTTCCGCAAGGCACGACTATCCGCAAAGCACAGCCTCTTGCAGGCGCAAAGACTTGAGCGCGAGCTCATGGTTATTTCATTCTCGCAACCCACTTCAGAAGCCGGCTCCCTGCACCCAGACGACGAAAAGCCCTCGGCCGCCGTCCGCACCGCGCGACAACACCACGCGGTTCAACAGCACCAGTCGTCCAGTCTCTCAGGGGAGGATCGGGAGGCGGTCGGGGCGAGCGCCAACGTGACCAACGCCCTGCGGCGCACGCACGACATTATCCAGGCGGAGCTGGCGCGCAGCGAGTTTGCGCACCAGACACTTACCGAGTCTTCTGCGGCGCTGAAGGAGCTCAACGAATCATACAGCTCGCTGGATACGATGCTGGCCAACTCGCGGAGTCTGCTAGGAACGCTGGTGCAGTCACAAAAGTCCGACACGTGGTACCTGCAGACGGCCGTCTACATGCTCCTCACGACATTTTGCTGGTTGTTCTTCCGGAGGATACTGTACGGGCCGCTGTGGTGGCTCGTGTGGCTGCCCCTCCGAGTATTGTTCGGGGTGGGAACCAAGGCTGGCGGAGCGGTGATGCGCGCGGGGTCCGGCGCGGCCAAGGTGGACGAGGTCGGAGATGTAAGTCAGGGGGTCCCCGTGGAGGGCCTTCCCGCGGAGGATTTGCCTACTGTCCAAGTGGGCACTGAGAAGGAGGCGGAGGTGCCGGAGGAGGTGGATAAGATCCTGAATGTTGTCGAGAAAGCCGATGAGCAGGACAATATCACTGAAGAGGGAGATGCTGACAGTGCCCGGAATACCAAGAAGAGGATGTGGGAAGAGCCCGAGGTTGTAGACCAAGAACGGCCTAGAGACGAGCTCTAAGGTCAATAATATTCGCCCTTTGCTAATACAATTAAGCCAACCCTTTAATGGTTTCCCATTCACTCATACCCGGGGGTCGTCTATATCAGTATCATGACCCTCTGGCTGGTGCATAGTAGGGCTCATATCACGTAAACTCAGCCATTCTTGCTGGTAAAGCCATTCTGGAATAGTGTTCTGCATATTGGGAGTAGTTCTGGTCAGCTGCCCAGCTCAGGTGATGAGATGACACGATAACGGTCCTCAACCGAGTAACTGTTGGTCTGGAGCTGTTGCCTGTTGGCTCCATCCACGGGGCGTCTGAGGCTGGGGAAATCCTTCTGCAACCCTGGATTGGATACAAATACAACTTCAACGTGGTTAAGGCTGAATACCTTGGCATGAAGGAATGATAATAACTTGTCAATGATAGACTCCACTGGGCATAATTCGAAATTGACCCATCGCTCCTTAAAGGAGCTGTCGTAGGCGACGTTTTGCGTATAAATCCCCTTTTTCTTCTATTCAACGCCCCCTGACCTCTACTGGAGTGATATAACATCGACATCCAAGTTTCTATAAAGATCGAAAACCCCACCTCATGACCCTTTACTCCTTTTGAACCACTTTATACGAAACGACTCGAAGCATACCCCCGCCGCCATCATGTGTTTTTGTCTACCCGCTGGACCAGACGAGAAATCGTCCACTGGCCCCAAGAAGCCCTTCAAGCTTATAACCTTGGAGCTTCCCTTCGATCTGAATCATCGTCTATTTGGTAGTTCAAAGCGCCCTCGAGTCTTTGTGGGCACGCAGAGTGGTGGGGTCGGCGAGATTGCTGGAGGTGTAACTGGAGGTGCGACGGGAGCAGCATCGCAGCCATGATGAGAATCAATATTCAAGCAGAACCTGTATGAGACAAAGCGAGAGACCGACCCTCGTTGAAAGGGGCGTATATGGTTGCATTTAGCGGTTGAAACGCCATGTGATTCAAAATCAGGTTCGCTGGGGAGCGATCTGGGGGACATCGCTGATCCATGGCAGACCAAGCTTCTTCATCTCAACTGCCAGCTGGAAAAGGTAGTCGAGACTTGGTAAATGTTAGTCATCCGATCTGTTCAACAGACGGCCTATGATGAGAATTGTAAACTCACCTCTCACACTGGGTCTTGGCCTTGTGCACATTGTCACCCCAGACATAGACACCGTGACGTCGGACGAGGACTGCATATGTATCGGGGTACTTGTCCATGGCCTCCTCGAGGTACTCGGTCAAGTCTTCCTCATGAGGCGTGTTCTCAATCACGGGAATACGGAGGGTATCATGATAACCCAGGTTACCAGTCTTGGTCATTCCACGTCCAAAGCCTTTGATCTGCTCGATGTTGTTGATCTCAAAGACACGGTCCTTTCCAGGGCCCTGGGCCTCGAGCAACAGAGTGACAAGCACAGCCCACTGAGAGTGAGTATGGATGCAGCAGCCAGCACCCCGGCGGGTAAAGGCCGCGAGGAACAGAGGAGTGCACTGAGAGGGCTTGTAGCAGGGGGGTGAGCGCAGGTACGTGCGCTGCTTCAACTTGTTATGGTTGGGGTCCTGCTCAGAGATGGACATGACATAGATGTCGGTGTGCTTCATGAGCTCCTTTTGGACACCCGAAGGAGCAATGTAGACGAGATCGCTAAGACATTGCTGTGAGCATTATGCACATATGAGGCAATTGCAGCTAGGAATTGAGCTTCAACAACACTCGAGAAAACCATGTCGATAGCACAGCTGGAAGAGAAGCATCTTTCCTCACTCGAGAAGAGCAACCAACACATGATTCGCAAGCAGTCCGAGTCAATTGCAGCTGAACAAGACTCTTGCTCGAGACGAAATTAAGGCGGGGTCGCGGGCAATTTAGATTGTCGGGCTGAAAACATACTCATCTCGAATAGAGCATCCTCCTCCGGTTCCCGTGACCCAGCCGAGGGTCCAGAACTTGGCGCACAGCGAAGGAATCAGGTTGGCCGGGTGGTTAGGGTCCTCAGAAGTGATGAGGGCATCGCCAGTCGGACGCTGCTGCTCCACCTCGTCGTAGAACTCGGGCATTGCGTCTTGAAACGCCGGAACCCAGGCGTGCCGGAGAGGCCTAAGATTGGCCGGGTCTGGAGGATTGTCCGGGGCGTTGCTCCGATTGAGATCGGGGCGGCTGAGGCGGAATACGGAGCCCTGACGGTAGCGGTAGCGGCAGGACGATGGCTTGCGATGCGATGCACGGGAGGGAGAATGAGATGATGCCGAGCGGAGAGTAATGCGATGGCAGCAGATGTTGGCGCCGAAATGATGAGAAGTGGGCAGTTTGTTCAATCTTAATCGGACGCCGCACCTGCTTTGGACCTGGGCAAGAGGCCCGCTACTGGCCAGCGAGGCCCGGGTTTCCGGGCAGGTGCTGCTGAGTGCTCCGTGCCATTGCCCGTCACCGTCCTTTCGACATGGTGGGTCTTGAGAATAGAATTTTTAACCAATCTGAAGTGGGAAAGATGCACCCTGCCAGAAGTGAGGTCATGGCTGTCCAGCCTAGAGCAACCTTAACAATCAGAAACGACGGCTCGACAACGTTGGACGCTCCCTGGCTGCCACTGGGCAACGTTGGAAGAACCAGAAGCAACCTCAGAAACCCAAGGATACGCTCCTCGAAGGCTACCCAAGATGCATCCAGCAAGGAGCAGAGTTTTCCTCTAGGATCATGTGTCGCCGCCCTACGTAATCTACATGGCATCTGCCTTGCTTGGCCTTGATATTTGATGTTGTATTGCGTTGGAGTGGCAAGGAACCAAAGCGACGGTGAGCTATGAATAGGAACGGGACACAAGCGAAATGGTAGGTGGATTTTGCGGAAACGGGGGAGCCGAGGAGCGGTCGAAGGGCGGAAGGAGATTGAATGGATGCCTCAGGTACCAATGACACTGGATTGGATGGATGGGTAGACATTGTCTGTCACGCATTGATAGCTGCCGACGGGGATGGCGTTGGAAATCATCTCGGTGCATGAACCCAGGTCAGGTCCCCAAGGCTCATCTCATCTGAGTGACTCGATCAGGGCGGGCCAGCCAACTGCCATTGACAGGGAGGTTTTCGCTTGCGTGATGACTGGTCATCAACGGGGAAGCAATCTTCAATGGGTAGGCGAAAGGCTGACTGCCTTGGAAGAGGCCTGGGCGTCTCAGACCCTGGAACCTTTCTTGATAACGGTGGACATTAACCCGTCCACAGCAACGAGACCATAACCAACCCTTGGGCCCCGTCCCTGGATCGGCTGGATCGCTTTCAGCTCGCAGCGCCAGCCCAGGGTATCACAGAGGCCCCTAATGAGAAGGATATGGGGGGACGGGGGACGCCGGGGAATTTGCTAGCGGGTCTGGGCCTAGGCTCGTATTCATGCGAGGCGACAACAAGAAGACAGGCCAATGGTCAGCTAACCAGACGGCGTTACAGGTCACAGCACAGAGAGAGCCATCACTCACCCACACAGCTTCCGACACGCGCCGGCAGACGCGCCACCAGCGGCGAGCTGTCGCGGAGAAAGCTTGTGCTGTGCAGGACGTGCATCCATTCATTGTTTGCTATCGAGACGAGACAGACCACTGAGGCAGCCAAGAGAGTTTGTTGGGTGGTGATGGCGCGTGGTTGACTGATGACGCTTGACTGCATCCTTTGGTCATGGCCGAGCACCCGCATATGCCAGCAGAATAAATGTCTTGGGGGGCTCTGGAACTCTTCTGTCCGGGAATGGCGCAGAACCCCCGAATTCTGTCTCGATGATGGCGCTGGACAGATGAAGGTATTGCGCCTCTCGAGTGTGTGTGCTGCTGTTTACGTTGGATCTCGAGCATCGCCCGACCAATTTGGATGTATCAGAGAGATTCCAGCTTCACTCCACCGTCGGCCCCAGGCCTATTACCGTCTAGCTCGCTGCCACCCCCTGAGACAGGCTCGAGTCCAATCGACGTTGAGAGATCCGACGCTAGCACCGGCAACTAGACGCCGAGCCCAGAAACATCACAACGGGCGAGCGTCATATCAGCACTGGAAACTTGGGGTTTAGTGGTGGAAGACAGCCCGAGTCCAGACAAAGGGAGCAGGTCTGGCCGCCTGGACATCCATCCGGATGATGGCCATCTCCGGGCAACGCAACACGAGCCAAAGGAGGCGAAGCTGGGTCATGATGGATGGTGGAGGAGTGGAGGATCATCCGCGAGTGGGTCCTCTCACAACGACTTCCATATCATACGGCTGGCTTTTGCTCGATCATCGATCGATGGTCAAGACATGTCGAGACACAAGAGAAAATCACCGCGGGGCAAAGAAAGAAAAAAACTGCACGATCTGCATGGAGCCGGAATTGCAGGACAAGACGCTCAAGTGGCCGTTTCCCCGGTCAGGCCATGGCCGCCAGGGACGGCAAATTAGTGCTGGTCTGCTGGATCATGGCTTGCAAATTTAAAATTGAGGTTGGCGGGCTTCCCCAGACACACCTTGACACATCCCAACATGGTTGATCGGCAGACCATGTCGACAGGACAGAGTTGTACTGTATGTACTTGGGCTCGATGACCTGGTGGCTACTGTGCCACGATGCACTGCGGACGTGTTGCCAGTGGTTGAATCACAAGAGTACTTCCATCCTGGGTGGGCAAATGTTGATATGGTACAGGACAGGCAGACAGACAACAACAAACCATCATGCACGAACACCAAACAGCAGCCCTCCCAGACAGCTCCGCCCCGACGCGGCAAGCGGCTTAATCAGGCCGAATCATGCTTGGCCCCTAGCAATCCACAATCCTGAACCGAGACGACCCAATGGCTGCAATCCTGGCGCCCCGGCATGGGTCTCCCCCCCCCAATGCGAGAACATGGGTTCCATCCCCGGTGGACTAGGCCAGCCTTGGCGCGCCTGCTGCCCTGCTTGCTGCGGCTTTGACCCTGAGCTGTTGTTGACTTTGGCGACATTGTGACTTGTGACTTTGGGGCTTTCCCCTGGCTCCGAGCATTTCTGGTGGCCTGGGGCCGCGGCCCCTTTGCCGTGGTCTGCCCTTCATAAGGACCTTGCAGACCCCGTCGCGTGCCATTGAGTTTCCCTTCCTCCTCACCTTTGCTGTCAACTCAATCGTCGTTCGTTAGACAACTCGACTCTTCTTCGCAACTCTCGCTCGAGACTTATCTCTTGTTTACACTACTAATTCTAATTTCCAATCCCCAACCAATCCATCAAGATGCGTTTCGCCTCCGTCTTCGTCGCCGGCACCTTTGCTGCCATGGCCTCTGCCCAGAGTGCCACTGCTTCGCTCTCCCCTGCCCAGCAGTCCCAGATCGACTGCATTGACAACTGCGATGCTGGTGATGTCAAGTGCCAGTCTTACTGCATCACTGTACGTTGCCCAGAATTTCACACGCTGTCTACAAGCCACTAATATTACCAACCAGGTCCCTTCTCCCAACGAGCAGCAGGTCAACGCCACCAACGAGTGCGTTGCCAACTGTGACAAGGGCAAGGGCTCCGAGGCCGACACCCAGAAGTACGCCACCTGTCTCCAGGACTGCGTTGCCAACAACTACTGGAAGACCGTCGACGGTACTCCCCGCGAGACCGCCGCCTCTGGCAGCGACGATAATAAGGACTCTAGCAAGGCTGGCTCCAAGGCCACCGCCACTGGCACCAACGCTGACTCCACTGCTGCCGCCTCTGCTTCTGCTTCCTCCGACTCTGGCGATAATGCTTCCGAGACCGCTTCCGAGGGTGAGGCCTCTGGCACTGCTTCTGGCACTGCTGCTACCTCCACCGAGACTGGCAACGCTGCTCCTGCCCTTGTCGGTGGCGTCTCCCTCCTGGGTCTCTTCGCTGCCGTCCTTGCTCTGTAAATTGGACAGCCCTTTGTTGTCTAGTTGATTGGAAGGATGTAATGGGTTTGCTAGAGCGGTAATGATGGTTGGAGTTTGATATCACATGAACATGTTGGCAGCATGAGAGGAGGACCTCCCGGTGGTCGTTTTTTCATGGACAAATTTGGGACACGTTTTGCGTTCACATGCAAGCTCAAGACATGGGCATGAATACAATGCCACTTTTTGGCGCTCTGCGTCACCTGAAATCATTGATTCCCTTGATGTGCATGAAACAGCGAAGTTGTGACTTGTGGACCCGGTTACATGATTGGTCCACGACTACCGATTGGGATAAAGAGGCGCTCACTACATGTGTAAGCGAAATGAAGACCTCGGAGAGTGATTGCAGCTGACTTGGCTGGGAAAAGGCTGGTCTTGTAATATCGGGCAGAATCCTCATGTAACTTTGGCAGATCGAGATGTCTCATTTTACTCGCTGCAAGCTTTCAAGTTGCCGTCTCTTGACATCTTTCCAGGTTCATCTTCAATGACACTTGGCTTGCAGATGTACTGCTACCCTTGACGCCACGAAGCCCCCCTTCTCGTCCAGTTCCAGCTTCCATTAGGACCGACTAACTCAAAGCAACCTGGAAGTCATCATGATTGCTGCCGCGGATAACGGCTTTCCTTATCATTGTGTCACTGGCGGCATGATGAAGTGCTCGATTCCCAGATAGGCAGTTTAGCCGCTCATGAAACTATTTGCTTTGAATGCGGGATCGAGTTGAACAAGTCCAACAGCACCGGCGAATCATGCTCGGCGGCGGTGGTTCCATAAAGAAAGGGTCCTGCATTTCACTAATATTAGTTGGCAAGCTTCCGGGATTGTTTCTCTGGACGACAATAGAATTCCAGAAGAAGCTTCTCCCATTGTTCACTGCAGCCTCGAAATTGACGTGCGCGGTGAATAGGCCGGCCTTTTTCAAAACAGTCAGATATTACCAATGAAATGGCCCGGCCATCTTCTCGAGCCTTCTACGGGAAATTCACAACCCAACTAAGCCTCCGCGCCGAGGTTTCCATTGAAGCAAGGCAGGTTCCCCGCCCCCAAGAGACGCAGGCAAGGTACCTGCCCACGTTCGGCACCCGCACCACGCCGCACCTTCCTGCTTAGCGGGCCACTGTACCCCCCCGCCCTGCGCCCGGCCGTGTGTGTGATCCCTGAAATTTAGGGCGGCTCTGAGTGAGCTTCTACGTGTCCTCAAGCTCCATCTCCAACGCCAAACAGCTCTCCACCATTTCTTTGTAAAGACGCCACCTCTTCGTCACCTCCCTTCCGGTTTCTTTTTCTCCAATCTCTTGGAACGTTTCTCTCCTCGAGCGCTGGGAATACCCTCATCGAGCGTGGTCTCTCTTGCGATTGTGTCCTATCCTCTCGTCCAATTCCAGTTTTACACGCGCCGCGCGCCTGGTGACGTCTGGAACTACCCGTCCTCCTCGGAGCTACCTTGTCACCGCTTTCACCATGAAGATTAACGCTGTCGCGGCCCTCTCGGCTGCTCTCCTCGCTGGCAACGTCCACGCCGAGGAGACCAAGCCCGACGAGGCTTCTGCTGCTGTGCCCAAGGTGCCGACTTTCACTGTAGGTCCTCCCCGTCGCGCTTCCTAGAGCTCTCAACGGCCACCAGAGCTCCCATAAGCATGTGCTGCGATCAATTGGAAGCTGACATTCTGTTCTGTAGCCCACAAACATCAAGGCCGACTTCCTTGAGCAGTTCACCGACGACTGGGACCAGCGATGGAAGCCCTCTCATGCAAAGAAGGACACGGCCGGCTCCGACAAGGAGGGTGAGGAATGGGCCTACGTCGGCGAGTGGTCTGTCGAGGAGCCCGTCGTCTACAAGGGAATGGAGGGCGATAAGGGTCTCGTCGTCAAGAACCCCGCTGCTCACCATGCCATCTCGGCCAAGTTCCCCAAGAAGATTGACAACAAGGGCAAGACCCTCGTCGTCCAGTACGAGGTCAAGCTTCAGAGTAAGATTCACCCTTGAATCCCAGCCGTGGATGGTCGCGGCGTGCTGACATGTCTTTTAGACGGCCTCGAGTGCGGTGGCGCCTACATGAAGCTCCTCCGAGACAACAAGGCTCTTCACCAGGAGGAGTTCGGCAACACCACTCCCTACGTGATCATGTTCGGTCCTGACAAGTGCGGCCACACCAACAAGGTCCACTTCATCTTCAACCACAAGAACCCCAAGACCGGCGAGTATGAGGAGAAGCACCTCAGCTCTCCTCCCACCGCCAAGATCGTCAAGACGACCGAGCTCTACACTCTGATCGTCCACCCCAACAACACCTACGTCATCAAGCAGAACAACGAGGAGGTTAAGACTGGCAGCCTTCTTGAGGACTTCCTCCCTGCTGTCAACCCTCCCGCCGAGATTGACGACCCCAAGGACACCAAGCCCGACGACTGGGTTGACCAGGCCCGCATTCCTGACCCCGAGGCCAAGAAGCCTGAGGACTGGGATGAGGAGGCTCCCTACGAGATTGTTGACGAGGATGCCACCAAGCCCGATGACTGGCTTGAGGAGGAGGCCATCACCATCCCCGACCCTGAGGCTGAGAAGCCCGAGGACTGGGATGATGATGAGGATGGCGACTGGATCGCTCCCACCGTCCCCAACCCCAAGTGCGCTGATGTCTCTGGCTGTGGTCCCTGGACCAAGCCCATGAAGCGCAACCCCGACTACAAGGGCAAGTGGACTGCGCCCTACGTCGAGAACCCTGCCTACAAGGGAACCTGGGCTCCCCGCAAGATCAAGAACCCCGACTACTATGAGGACAAGACCCCTGCCAACTTTGAGCCCATGGGAGCTGTAAGTTTTTCCTTGGCTGACTACAATGCCGCGGTAGCTAACTGGCGATAGATTGGCTTCGAGATCTGGACCATGCAGAACGATATCCTCTTCGACAACATCTACATTGGCCACTCTGTTGAGGACGCCAACAAGCTCGCCGAGGAGACCTTCGGACTCAAGCACCCTGTCGAGAAGGCTCTGTTCGAGGCTGAGAAGCCCAAGCAGGACAAGGACCCCAAGTCTCCCAACGACCTCAAGTTCCTTGATGACCCCGTCTTCTACGTCAAGGAGAAGCTCGACCTCTTCCTTGCCATCGCTGCCAATGACCCTATCCAGGCTGTTAAGTTCGTCCCTGAGGTCGCTGGTGGCATCGCCGCCATCTTTGTGGTCTCTATTGCCTTCCTCGCCGCCCTGGTGAACCTTGGCACCTCGTCTCCCGCTGTCCAGAAGACTGCTGAGAAGGCGAAGGACAAGGCGAAGGAGGTCAAGGACAAGGCCGCTGAGGCCACAGCCACTGGTGCTGAGAAGGTCAAGGGTGAGGCTAGCAAGCGAACTACTCGCAGCCAGTCGTAGGGGACAGTTGATAGATCTTTGCGGACAGGTGTCGTGTTGCGAAGGCAGTGACATCTAAAATCAAACAAAAGAAATGTGCGACAGAAAGAAAGGAGATGAGACAGGAATGCGTGAGAGGGAGTGTCAGTTTTGATCAGTTACCTGATTTCACATGCATCAAGTGAGCAACAGCAGTATCGATTTGATACCTTGTTGAAGCTACTTCACTTATACCTGGCCCGCAACTTGTCATTACTGATGAGCTTGGGTCATGATGAAAGGAATTTGAAAGCACGGCGCAGGCATTTGATTTTTATCGTTTTGAATGGTGTTTAGCCAAGTTCTGTCTGCCTTGGTTGGTAGTTTGAGGTAGTCTAGTCAGTCTCACCTTATTGACCTAGATAGGCAAGAATTTGAGAACAACCTTGTCTATACATATAGTGGCTCACCGGCGCCTTCTAGGGGCATGTGATCTCTTTGTCGCGATAACGTTTTCTTTTTTAACTCGCGATGGCTCTTTACAGGCGGTTACCCTTCCTGGAGACCAAGCGAAGCCGCTTGATGAGGCAGGTTGTTGGAGATAGTTGGATTACCCGATTAGGCAGGCAAAGGGAGACAAGAGGAGTTGAGGCTGTTCGCACTAGTTCGGCGTTGGCCATGTTCTCACAGCCGGCCCCAGAGAGTCCCAACCTCGGCCATTGAGAGGACAAGAGACGGAGGACGAAGGCCGGGTGAGGCAAGAACGGGGATCCATCGGCATAAACGGCAACTGGCGGCATCGGCACAGAGATCGGGGCCAGGACGGCAACCTTGATATTACCCCACATTCTGCAGCCGGCGTTTTGGAGCTGGAGGGGGAAGGAGCCCTGGAGAGAGCTTATCACGCACGGTAGGTACGCCCCCCACACTGACGGCGTCGCCTCCGCACCGGCACAGCTACCGGTGCACACCTACTCAGTATAAAAGCTGTCGAGAACCCATGACCTGTGCATTCTTTCGATCCATCTGAGCTGCAGGTTGATTCCTCGCGAATTGACGAGTCCAATTGCTATTCCTCTTCTTGCCCCTTGCCCCTCCATCTCTTGCTCCCTCACTTACACGTCTCCAACCTCAACCTACCTCCCTCCCTGTCGCCATCATGCGTCGCCTCATCTCCCGCGGCATCAGCGCCTCCAGCCGCTCCTCTCCCGCTGCCTCGTCTCGATCCTCCCTCCTCGCCTCCTCCAGAATGACCTCCAACGGCCCCTCGTCGGTCGCTGCCAGGCGGATACACGCCACGGCCAAGCAGCTCCAGCCCGTCACTGCCGCCCTGGCCTCGACCGCCACGAGCTATCCCACCACACACGAGCAGCTCGAGGCCGTCGATACCCCCTACTTCCTCAACAACGAGTTTGTCTCGTCAAAGACCGACAAGTTCATCGAGCTGCACGACCCGGCCACCAACAACCTCGTCACCCGGGTCCCCCAGATGACCGACGAGGAGATGAAGGCGGCCGTCGCCAGCGCCGAGAAGGCCTTTGAGTCATGGAAGAACACCACTGTCATCTCGCGCCAGCAGATCATGTTCCGCTTCGTCCAGCTCATCCGCGAGAACTGGGACCGCCTCGCCGCCAGCATCACCCTTGAGCAGGGCAAGACCTTTGCCGACGCCAAGGGCGACGTCCTCCGCGGTCTCCAGGTCGCCGAGGCCGCCATCGCCGCCCCCGAGCTGCTCAAGGGCGAGGTCCTCGAGGTGTCCAAGGACATGGAGACCCGAACCTACCGTGAGCCTCTGGGTGTTACGGCTGCTATCTGCCCTTTCAGTGAGTACCCAGTTCCCACACTGCCATTGCGCCCTCGCTAACATATATATAGACTTCCCTGCCATGATTCCTCTTTGGTGTATCCCCATCGCCACCATCACTGGCAACACACTCATTCTCAAGCCCTCTGAGCGCGACCCTGGTGCCGCCATGATCCTTGCCGAGCTTGTCCAGAAGGCTGGCTTCCCCGAGGGTGTCGTCAACATCATTCACGGCGCCCACCGCACCGTCGACTTTATCCTCGATGAGCCCGCCATCAAGGCCATCAGCTTCGTTGGTGGCAACAAGGCCGGAGAGTACATCTTCAGCCGCGGTTCCGCCAACGGCAAGCGTGTCCAGGCCAACCTGGGTGCCAAGAACCACGCCGCCGTCCTTCCTGATGCCAACAAGAACCACTTCATCAACAGCGTTGTTGGCGCTGCCTTTGGTGCTGCCGGTCAGCGCTGCATGGCTCTGAGCACCCTCGTCATGGTTGGCGAGACCAAGGAGTGGCTCAGCGAGGTCGCCGAGCGAGCCAGGGAGCTCAACGTCAACGGTGGTTTCGAGCAGGGTGCCGACCTCGGCCCTGTCATCTCTCCTCAGAGCAAGGAGCGCATTGAGAGCCTCATTGCCTCTGCCGAGAAGGAGGGTGCCACTATCCTCCTCGATGGTCGTGGCTACAAGCCCAGCGAGTACCCCAACGGCAACTGGGTCGGCCCTACCATCATCTCCAACGTCACCCCTGACATGACCTGCTACAAGGAGGAGATCTTTGGCCCCGTCCTCGTGTGCCTCAACGTCGACACCATCGACGATGCTATTGATCTGATCAACAAGAACGAGTATGGCAACGGCACTGCCATCTTCACCCGATCTGGCGCCACTGGCGAGACCTTCCGCAAGCGCATCGAGGCTGGCCAGGTGGGTATCAACGTGCCCATCCCTGTCCCTCTGCCCATGTTCTCCTTCACCGGTAACAAGAAGAGTATCGCTGGTGGCGGTGCCAACACCTTCTACGGCCGACCCGGTATCAACTTCTACACGCAGCTCAAGACGGTGACTGCTCTGTGGCAGAGTGCTGATGCGGTGGCCAAGAAGGCCGACGTGGCCATGCCTACTCAGCAATAAAAGGGAGGCATGATGGAATTGAGTGATGTCTTGAAATTAAGCGATGGGTTTAAAAGCAGGAGAAGGAGAATGAATGAATGAATGAATGGGTGGTGGAAGTAAGGACTATAATTGCTAGCCGCAAACAAGAGAGCCAAGCAGGCCTCCATATTGGTTTCAAGTTGAGCCATTGAGAATATCAAAACGATTGCCAGTTTCTCGGCACATTTACACACAAGTATTGACATTACTCGCGTACTTATTCAACATTGTGTCTTGTCCTATCTTTCTCGCCTGAAGCAAGCATGGGTTCCTACATCTCGGCACACTTATTGCATGCACAGTTGCAACGCGGGACGCTTAACCAGGATGGAATGCAACGCAAGCAACCAAACAAGAAGCGCACAGATGAAGCACAGGCTTCCCCATGCGCCCAGCCTTTGCCTGATCAAGAGCGTGGCGTGGGCAGGTCGACTAGTGTTTGGTCAAGTGCCGATAACCCCCAGCTTCAAACAGAACAAAGATGAGGTTGGCGGCGTTTAACGCCTCATTCACAGGGGTCATTGATATGGGAAGCAGCATTGGATGGAATTCACTTTGGATCCAAGAGCTTTTATAGCTTTTGGAGTTCCTCGCTCTTGCTCTTGCTCGCTCCTTCTTCTTTCTCTTGCATCGCCAACCAAATCACGAGACACAGCGCCAGCGACATTATTCAGGGGAAGAGCATGAAGCCCAGAATATCCCACCTTGGCTCCCTCAAAGCGTGGCTCAAGCGAAAGCGAAAGGCCTTCTCTCCACCATGCCGCAGATATCGCCATCGTAAATCTGAACCCAAGACCATCAGCATCGTGAGCGGCGAGCGCATCACCAACGACAAAGCCTGGCACGTGCAGAAAACTTGCCATGACAGCTTGGGCGACTCCTCTTCTTCTTTGACTCAGACTATTGCCCAGCCCAACGACTCTCGGTCTGTTTCTTCATCTGAGAATTCTCAAGGACTCCTTTCGCTCACACGGGATACTCAGTCGGTTTGTTCTACCGCTCTCTCTTTTCTTAAGAAGGGCAACCAACTACGCGGCTCCCTAAGCTTCTCTCCTCCCGAGAGCAGCAACCAGACCCAGAACTCTTGCAGTTCCTCCACACTCGGAAGCGACGACCTCCCCCTCGCCGCGAGCAACAGCCAACCAGGAGACCCTCACACAGCATCTTGCTTGGAGAGTGACAGCCAAATCAAATCCCACGTCCCCTCTTCCTCCCCTGGCGATGCCCCATCTTGTAGTTCACATGCTCGAGGTGATGGACTCGTCAATCTCCCATATACACTTTTCCTCCAGATATTCTGCCTTGTCCCTCCACACGAGATTATCCGTTCTCGACGAGTCTCAAAGGCACTGCGAAACGCTCTCACAAGCCAAGCCCTCTGCATGAGCTTGATTCTTGACTTCTTTCCCCAGGCACGAGAAGCAAGGATTCTTCGGGGTTTGGTCACGGGAGAGAATTGTTCAGAAATAGGAGACAATGACGTCGACACCACGGATTGGGCCGCCGTCTTCGCACAGTTGGCGCGTCGTTACTACCATCTCAGCCAGGGGAAGCCATGGAGACGAAACGAGATCGCCATAAGAAAGGATCTCCAGGCTTCTCACGGTGTGCAGCCTTGGAACAGATTCCTGCATGGGTACTATCTGAGAGCCAACTTCCATCATTGGGATCCTTTCTGGACTTGCGCCCCTGACCAGGGCCTAATCATCTACCCTGCCCCAAACTCGGGAAGCCTGGACCCATTGGATTTCCGAGCTATGGATATTGAAACGGGGGATGAATGTTTCGTGCCTTTTCGACTCTCTGGTGGATCTCTCATTCGGGTTCATGTCAGCGATGGTGTTTTGCTTTTCGCCTTCGTGGTAAAGTCAGATTCAGGATGTCGCTTCTTCATCGAGGCGTTTGACATTATCATGAAACAACCAGCACTGCCACAGCTAAACAGCAAGGCTGATAAGAACTTCCGAGAGAAACGGGTTTCCCAGCGGATCTTCTCATCAAGGGGCCCATCTCGGCTGTTCAGCATGGATAGACCCTTGAGCCATGAGGCCCGATTCTTTTGCACCCACAATAGCACACACTTTGCACTCTACAACTGGATTCCGACCACGGACCTAGCTTTCACTACTGTTAATCCTCTAGAGGAGCTGATCGTCTGGGACATTAGTTCTCCACGGCGAGGCCCGCGTCCAGAGCGCAGTGAGCCGCGACGCATATTAACACACCAAACAAGCACCCTCCAGCACTTGGGGCTATCTCAGAAGTTTACCCCTCGTCTACGAAGCCTGGAACTCGACAAGATCACCCAGGATCATGACACTGGCTCGGCCTGTGGCCATGTCTACCTTGTCGAGGACGACCATGACTTACTTGTAGGCCCCCACACAGGCCCATCCTCGGGAGTTGGGCACTGTGTTCAGTCAACCGGTATACCTTTATCAGGAATTGGCCCGACGTGGGAGGAAATGTGCCTGGGTAAGGCCCCTGATAGAAGCACGCGTTTCCCCAACCCTCACTTTCCCCATCCATATTGGCCCAGGGCGTCGGGCCTGTGGAGGCGGCAGAGGATGCAGAGGGGGCATGTTACGTCCCACGATTCATGCTCAAGCAGGTCCCAGTGTTGGCGCCACAAAAACTTCCCCTACATTACCGTGTCCCAAGCTCACGACACGGCCGCGGGCGTACGTTTCAAGGGCTCCCAGTTCTTTCTCACCAAAGGCATCACTGTCTCTTTTCCGCCTGGCATCTATGTTCATCGCTCAGATGAGCGGGCGGGAACTTCACCCGAGCACCCATTGTGGAATGAGCAAGTATCATTCTTCTCGGGCAGATTTGACAGCTTGATGGCCAAGGGCCGCATTTATGGTGATGAGCGATGGCTGGTGGGCGAGGACAAAGAAGGCCATCTTAACGTACTGCGGTTTTAGAGCAAGAGTGGAGGCATCATGTGGTTCATGCGGCATGGCATGTATTGAGAACATTGCCTAGATAACAATCTCATGCCTACGTTACGGGTGGAACAAGCACTATATCTACAACATGGATGACAGCCACGACGTCGACTCAACCGACAAGGACAAGTTAAATGGCATCACAAATAAAATGAATTGCATAGGAGCAGCTACTAGCTATCTCACATGTCGTTGGTTCAGTAGCATCATCCCCCTTTTTTAGACAGCAGACAGATAATACCGACCTCGCCTTGACCCCCTCTTCTTCTATCTTCCACACAGATGGTCCCTCTTTAAATGTGCCCCCTTCTCTTCCCCCTTCTCTTTCTAGGTTTTAGGAGTGGCGATTAGCCAATCCCCCCTTTTTTTCCTTCGCCGAGGCCAGCCCAAGCTCAGTAGGCAAGGCGAGGGATTTCGGTATCAAAGACGAAAACAACAAAATGAAAACTCCGTGCTCCCGGATATACAAACAAGATGATGTCGCCATCGAGGGGGTTCTCTTCCCTCGAGTTGGAGAGGGGTCCGCTATCGCTGGTCCTTGAATCGGGGGTGAGGTGGGTGCAAGTGGTCGCGTGGGCTCCAGCTGCTCATGTCTATAAACTCATTATCGCCCTCTGGGCTTACTGCGTTGGGAGTTGCATAAATCCGTCATAGTACTCGTCAAGCCATCGAGCAGCTTCGACACCAGCGTCGTCCACGCCCGAGTCCCATCTGCCAAGAGAGCCAACGTAGCCGTCGGGGCGCACGTTGACAATGGCCACTTCGCCAGGTCCAAGGCTGCCGAGCCACTTGTTGGTGCACAGCGAGCCACGGGTGTCCTGGTCCGGAATGTCGTCGAGATAGAAGGTCCATCGGCTGTCCTGCAGGAGAGGGGGGAGGTCCGAGATCTCGATTTCTGTCTTGGGCATGGTTGCTGGGTCATGGTTAGCACGGTGGGCAGTCAGACTGAAAATGAGGGTAACTCACTGATGAGGGCAAAGGTGAAGAGGTGGCTGACGATGGTGTATCGCTCTGGCCGGTAGTAGATATCCTCGGGGGCAGGGTTCCGCGGTTGGTTGGCATAAGACGCACTAGCCGCGGCAGATAGCCTGCTGATGAAAGAGTCGGTACCAGCAATAGCTCGGCAGAAGGTCTCGAGGAAAGGACCCGACTGCTGGACATCCCACATCAGGAGGTAGATGCGGAACTGACCCAGCATGGGAATGTCAAGCTGGATATCGACGGGGTTGGAATCGATGTAGCGAGTCACCTTGGCAGGGGGCAAAAGGCAACCCGGCTTGACATCTCCCATGACAAACTGGTTGTTGCCCACTCCAGGTCGGTTGATGACATTTTCACCGTACTCGGCACCAATACCAGAGATGAATCGGACGTTGGTCCTGAAGTTCTCGGCAAGGGCAATGGCGTCTCCACCGGCGATCTGGTTAGCGTGCTCATAGTCAAAGTTGACCAGATCCAATGCGATCTTGCGACGCTCTTCCTCATAACTCTCAAGCAGGACCGGCTTGGCCAGGCCGCGAACCGCCAAGTTCAGCTTCCAAGACAGGTTCCATGAGTCGTGCATTGAGGTGTTCATACCCTGCGCCGACTTAGGAGAGTGCGTGTGGCTAGCATCACCAGCAAGGAATGCCCTCAGGTGACCGTCGCTGAACCGGCTGGCGACTCGCTGACCGACCTGGTAGCGGCCGAACCATTCAATGTACTTCCACTCCAGCTGGAAGGGCGCCATAATCTGCTTGGCACGCTTCATAATGAATTCCTGACCCAGGTCGCGACGATCAAACTTGGCGCCTGCCTTGAGCTCGATATAAAATCGAGTCATGTTCCTCTCTCGGGGAACAATGAGAATTGATCCATGCTCCTGCGAGTAGACGAGGGTCTTGGACCAGATATCGGGGAAATCCGTAATCAACTCTCCATCCAGGACACCCCAGATGGCGGCCTGGGACATACCAACAGCCTTGACATCCGGGATACTCTTGCGAACCTTGGAGTGCGCGCCGTCGCCTATGACAAGTCAGCTTTCATGCGATCGTGGCAAGACGCATCACCACTCACAGCCGACTAGGAATTGGGTCAAGACAGATCGCTTATCCTGGGTGACATTGGTGCGACAATTGACCTGAAGAGGTCCCGATATGTTGTCGGAGACATTGTACGACTCGAAAGCCATGTTTCGGCGAACCTCCTTGCCACGCTTCTTCATGTCTTCGAGGAAGAGACCTTCGACCATGCCCTGGTGAACAAGAAGAATGTAGGGGTCGAGAACATCGATAATAGGCGGGTAGTGAACTTCGCGGCCAAGTCGGTGAAGGGGCTCATCCGCTGTACTGCGCCAGAAGGAAATGTCGAAGACACGGACACCACGTTGTAGCAAAGTGTCTGATAATCGCATCTGTCGGAAGGTCTCGATCGTCTTTGGTTGCAAGCCATCGGCTCTGTTTACACGAGTCAGTTGGGGATGTTCTGGGGTAGTTACCCAGCAAAAGCTGGGTCAAGAATAGAGCATTACCTTCCCACAGGTGTCTGGTCTGCTCGATCATCGACAACCTCAACGTTGATGCCAAATCTGGTCAGGTTGGCGGCCAGCATCAGGCCAGCGGGACCTGCGCCGACAATGCACACTTGGCATTCTAGAGGGGGCTCGGGCAGGCTTCGAAGAAGGGCGAGAGGGTCCTGGGTCGGGGGAGGCGAGCCTTCCTGGCGCGCGCGGCTGAATGGGTCGTCCATTGGTGTATCAGGCTGAATAACACCGGGAACCATTATATGGTGGAAGATGTCAGGAAGATGACAAGATCATGGACGACCTCTGTCAGATCTGGCAGTGGACAGAGTGCCGTCCCGAAGCGGTTGCGACAGGTGCAGGCGACGGGCGAACGGGTGGACGGAGGGATAGAGGATGCTGCAGGAAGTAGGCTGGCGAGAAGTTTGTGGGAGGTCGCGGTGAGGGGGTCTGCGAGGCGATGCCCGGTGAGGTGATATCCTCCGAGATGGTCCGTCCACGCGGTCGACAAGTGCCGTATCACTCTCGGGGATTTGTCCAAGCTCCCCGCTGTCGTTTGAGGGATCCTCGCAACCAGGGTTCGATGCGAATTTTGGGAGGGGTCGATATCAGGATCAAAGAATCGACAATGTCGGAGGGGGCTTGTTGGATTCGGCGGGAGGGGAGCGCAGGACTAATTGGATATATGATAGAATAGATCGACGAGTTGGAGAGTGGAGGATGGATGGGGCTGTCGAGCGTCGCGGGGCAAGGCGACGATTGGACGAGCTGTAACTGGCTGACAAGCTACGGGCTGATGGGCACGCAGGCGCAAGAGGACCACGACAAACGACGGCGAGACAACGGCAACGGCGGCGACGGGGGCCAAGGACGAGGACGACGGAGCACGGAGGGGGACACCGAGGTGAGGAAGAAGAGAAAAAGAAGAGAGGGGAGAGAGGACTAAGTATGAAGCTATTCCGACCCCAAAAGGCAGATATAGGCAGGGAAGACCGACGAACGGGCGCGCAGGCAGACAGGGCAGGTGCCGGAGAGTCGGGGATGGTGGGAAGTAGCGACCGGGGGCTACGAGACGAGGGAGGGGGGGTGTACGGTTCCTTCCTGGGCTGTACCGTTGCTGTACTGCAC
>SSHR01000993.1:0-14379 GCA_006518225.1 Fusarium neocosmosporiellum | reverse complement strand
TTGTTGCTGTTGCTGTTGCTGTGTTGTTTTTCCATCCACCATGAGCTCCATGGATGGTGGATGATATGGATGGTCCCCTGGCTGGGCCTGGCCTGGCTTGGCACCTAGTGGCCCTGAACCACCCCGGCTGGCCCAGAAGGACAAAAAAAAAAAAAAGAGGCCATGGCGGGAGCCGCGCCCAGGTCTTTGAGTTCTTTCAGACAGATCCAATATCCGAAGCCGCCGGGTTGTACCTGGTGTACTTGGCACTTCCGGTGTGCCAGAACAATCACCTTCTTTCCCAAGGTGTTGGTTCTTTGACTTGGAATAATATTGGAGGGTCTCTCCCCTTCCCACACAACCTGCACAGTATGAGGGACGAGCATCTTCTGGAACTCTCAACGACCTTGCCCATCAACTCCACAACCGTTCCCATTCTTTTTGGCCCTGACGTTATATGGATACTGCACTGTACTAGCTCAGATAATGGGCACTGAAATAGAAACCGCAACTCTTTTGTCTGAACCAAGTGGATGTATACTGTGCATGTGCGTTACCGATACCCAGGCATTCGAAGACACCCACGCTCGCTCCGTAGAACCTCGGCACTGACTGAAGCCCAGGAACTCTTCCGGGGGTGGTGGATATTAAATGAGTGAAACCCAAGCCGGCAAGCAATCAACTCAACTCGTCGAGCCAAATATTGAATCATGAAAAAGGAAAAATCTCCACCTGTCCCCCGGCCCTGGGCTGGCCACGCCCGTTGCTGCATTAACATGTTCCCGAATCAGCCCTAGAGAGCTTTAGGCGCCCGGCAATAATAGTTCGTCAGCCCAAATCTCGCTGCGTTCAGCTCAGCTGGTGAGAACTCGAAAGCGAACAGATCCCATTCGCGACGCAATAGGAGCCTGTCGTTAGTAGAAAAAGAGCCGAAGATGGATCTCGACGCTAGCAGCATGATGCAGCAACGACCACAGCGATGGACGGATGCCGTTGCTCTTTCTGTGAGACATTCAAGTATCCACATCCACCGGCTCCGGGCAAACCTGGTTCACTCACTCACTCACTCACTCATTCACTCACTCACTCACTCATTCATTCTCACTTACTGACTTACTTGATGCCGCCCCTTGTCTTTTGCACTTTGTTGTACTCACTCGTGCTGTGATCAACTCGCAGCCCATCTGCCGTCCCTCCCCAGAACCGGGAGGACCAAGGAAAAGATGGCAGAGCACGGCACGGGACGCATCCGTACCAGACACGCACGCCCAGAGGACGCTATCGGCAAAGTATTGCTTCGCTCCGATGCCACCCAATTTACTGGAGCATGTGGGCGCTGCCTGCTACTGCAAAGGTGCAGGCACATGCCTGGATCCCCTGGCGGCCCTGGCGTCTTGGTGCCCATGGGTGCAGAGGATGGATGTCTTTCTTCGTCTCTTGTGCCTGTACTCCGTATGTCGCTGGT
Organism: Fusarium neocosmosporiellum; assembly: GCA_006518225.1. Lineage (NCBI taxonomy): Eukaryota > Fungi > Ascomycota > Sordariomycetes > Hypocreales > Nectriaceae > Fusarium > Fusarium neocosmosporiellum. The sequence continues at coordinate 12,935 of SSHR01000993.1, read as the reverse complement.
GATGGAAGACCCCATCATGTCTTGACCCTTCTTGGCCTGGCCCGCGCCTCGCTCAGTGTTCCGGGCTCTGTCTCCCACGCTGGAAGCCCATTGAAAAAAGACTGTCTGGGGGACGTCTTTGAGACTAGCGTCCCTCCTCCAACCCTCGCACGCTCGCCGCCAGTTAAAATAGCAATCATCCCATGTTCCCTTCTGGGGGTGGTTGGCCAGGGAGCCACTCAAGGCTCTAGCTGAGCCTGGCCCTTGGGGCTTAGGCTGGCACCTGGGCCGGCTGAGCATCACCCTCTCTATACCTAGGGACGTAGCCCACAGCACATCAGACTCTCATTGCCGTGGCCATTGGCAGCAGGGTCATGGTCAAGGCCGTGACCGTAACCGTGGCCCCAGCGACATGGGGGGTTTGCTTGTTCACATCCATGGAGCAACGCCGCTAGCGAGGTGGTAGTCGGGACAGGATACGGACTGGACTGGACGTGACGATGGATGGGCCTCCAGCACCGCACCGCTGCGCTGCGCTGCACTCCTCAAAGCCAAGAGCCAGAGGGACCTTCTGGCCCATCCATCGGGACCCCTTTGGTCAAGCCTCTCCTGCTGGGTCTCCGTCCGTTGGCACCTCGCTCGCTCTGGAGCTGGGGTGGCTTACGAGATCTGACTAGACCTCATGTAGCCCTCAAGGGGACAACGCTGCGTTGGCGGCGTCTAGGGAAATAATAACACTTCGCTCCCCCAGCCGATAGTCACTTTTGATCCTCTTGCTCTCGTCCCTCTCAAGTCCAGTCGGCCGCCACCCCTTAACCCTCTGGTCGCCAGCAGCGTCTTGCTCGAGTCTGTCCATCCGTCCGTCTGTTCGCCCTCTCGATCGATCGCTCGTTATTCCGCCGAACAGTTGTGGCCGTCGATACAAGCCCGGCAATACATACTCGTCGTATCGACCCGCAAGCGCATTCCTCCTGCTGCCCACATTCGCTGTCTCCGAACAATTTTCTGCAGAGACACCAGGCCGTAGCCACCTAAAGCCACGGGGGAGGGACCCAAGACCCGTACCGCTGACGCCACACTGTGTCTGCGCACTGTGCAACGCCCGGCCCCCGTTGTCGTGCTCCTCGTTCGCCCATCCATCACCTGTCGGGCCACTCGCTTTTGTTCGCCATCTTTCTCTCATTCAAACCTCACCACCACCACTCGCTTTTTCCCCTAATCACAGCTGCTGCATCTTCCGCCTTCCGACTGTTGCATTTCTTCCCGTTGTCGACATTTAGCCGCTGCCTTCGCCCCTTGGACGACACGTTTGCCGCCTCTGCTTTCACTTTCGCTCTCGCACTTGGCCGTCCGTCGTCCTCTTCCGGCGAGCCAGCCACTTTTTGCTCCTCCTAATACCAACCGTCCGTCTTTCGTTTCTGGAGATTAATGTGAGTCTCAACTTTCTTTGCCTTCCATGACACATGCCGCCCGCTCTCCGCCAACCACCCAGTTTCATATCCACGGCTTAAGCTCCAAGCCGCTCTCGCCGTTGCTTGGCTTGATCCGATAAAGTCTGGTTGCCCCCAACACCACACGGACGCCGCTCGTCAGGATTCCCCTTTGATTTTCGGATCTGTTACTTGCCTTCTCCTTTTACTTCGCTCTAGAGTAACGGCTACGACTGCATCGTTACATCCTTCGATTCCCCAGCCTCTGCTGACCCGCGATCCTACCATCATGCAGTTACCCGTCTCACTCCGCATATTTGTTCCTTGACACGATCCGCCTCGAATACCCTCACGTCGGACCTTTCTAGGATCTCGTTTTGGATCGTTTTCTTCTTTTATTTTCAAACCTTCGACATTTGCTCTTCTTGGGCATCAAACACCCAACGTATACGATTGCAAATATCCAGCTCTGTTTGACTGATCTATTTGGATCTCCCCGGAGTCTGTTTTATGAGTTGCAAGTAATTGAGACCGATTTCTCGATCCACCTTCTACATGCCTAGATTCGGTGTCGCGTTCAACAGGCGGAAGTCAACCGCAACCTCGGAAGATTTACAGCATGGCTCAGTGACACCGGAGCAATCATCTTTCCGAGTCATTGAGCGAAACGACCCCTCCCTCGGCAAGTCGTTTGACGGAGGTGCGAGAATGGCAAGGGCTTCTGGTTCTCACGTTTCCCGACCCAGCCAGCTGGATCTTGACAGCGAGGATAACATGTTTGCTGATCTGAAGAGTGGCAACCGGTGAGTCCATTTCTTTTTCTCGTGTACGACTCGTTCGCAGGGCTGTTTCACCACTTTTCATTCGCTCTGTAATCAGAGACAAAAATAGTCATGCACCGTGGCGCTGACTCCTTCTCAGGGGAAGTGGGGCGTCCAATACGACCAAGGCCACATCGACTGATACCTCATCAAGGCACAGCAATGCCTCGACTGCTCCGTCTTCGACGAACCTCGAGGGGCAGGACGATCCCAAGCATTTCCACAAGAAGGCGCTGCACGACTTTGGCTCTCGAAACGCACCCAAGTCGAGCGGGTCCGGCTTTCTGAACCGAGCGGGTCGAACTTTTTCTTTTGGCGTCCAGAAAAAACACAACGCCTCCGCCCCAAAGAACGAGATCCCCGACGTACCGCCCGTTCCTTCGATCCAGCACGACGACTTCAGTGGAAGATCCAGGGGCATGACCGAATCTACGACCAGCACTGCCACACCGCCCAAGTTGGAAAACGGAGGGATGGATCTCGGTGGAGATTTTGGCTCCATGTTCAGCACCTTTGACAAGAGGGCAAGCGTAGCTACCTTGAAGACTGATGGATCTGCCGCCCCTCGATCCTTGACAGGCAACCGCCCAGCCCAGCCCGCACCCCTGAGCATCAACAAGACGGCCAATGTCGAACCCGCTCCTGAATCATGGAATAGCCGCACTTCGGATGACAATCTTCTCGGTTCCACCCCGGCATCTCCGGAAATCGACGTGCCGCCACCTGTGCCACGCCACCAGAGTTCGTTCAAGACCTCGAACCGCCCGTCCGATATTATCGAAGATGAGGACGCAAGACTCCTGCAGGATTCCATCGCTGTAGGACGTATGCTTTCTGATTCGAGCAGTCCCAACCCGCCCTCTGGCCGTTACCGACGAGATGAAGACTCCTTTTCATCATTCACCAGGAAGCCTCTTACTTCTAGCTTCAAGAAGGGCGATGACAACATGTTCGAAGGAACTTTGGCGCACTCGTCACGCATCGCCAATCGATATACCTCGCGAGCTCCCAGTCCCCCACGAAACAAGGTCATGACTCCTGCTCAGTTTGAGAAGTACCGGCAAGACAAGGAAAAGGACTCGAACGAGACTGCTCACCAAGCGACTACCAATGACGATGATGACGAAGATGAGATCAACTACGACGACGACGAAGATGAAATCGAAAAGTCGAAGCAGCAAGCGAAGCAGAGGAGAAAGCAGGAGGCTCATATGGCTGTTTACCGACAACAGATGATGAAGGTGACAGGCGAGCAGCCCGAGATGCACCCACCTGACCGCCCTGGACTGGCCGCCTCGATGAGCGCACCCCAGCTGCACCTCATGAAGAAGACCCCATCTCCAGGACCTCCCACTGGCATTTCTGACGAGGATGACGACGAGGAGGTCCCCTTGGCCATTCTGCAGGCTCACGGTTTCCCTAATAAGAACCGGCCTCCAACCCGGCTAAGCAACATGGGTTCCAATCCAAATCTGCGCGCATCCGCCTCGCTACAGCCCCCGAGACCTGGTTCAGCAATGGGCGAAAATTCTACTCAGCGGCACTCAATGCTTCCTGCCTTTGCACGAAACCTCCCTCAGGATCCGTTTGTTGGTGCCAGCATTGCGAAGCCCGCTGTGCGGGAATCGTTGACCTTCAGTGGCGGTGTCCCTGCCTCGGAGCCTCAACAGCAGGGTCCCCTCCCTCCCGGTGGTCTCGTTGGCGTGATTGCCAACGAGGAGCGAACGAGGGCTATGCGCCGTGGTGGTGCAGCTGCAAATGGCCAGAAACTTATTCCTGGTCTGAATGCGCCACAAGGATCCTTTGAGAACCCCAACGGCTTGATAAACAACGTGAGCAACGGCGGTGGCATGGGCGGTGGCATGGGCGGAATGTACAACATGCCCGCTATGGGAATGTCGCAGCCCATGCTTCAGCCCATGCCTCCACCACAGCTCACTGTTGGGGACCAGGCTCAGCTCCAGATGACCCAGCAGATGTCGCAATTCATGCAGATGCAGATGCAGTTCATGCAGATGATGGCATCCAACAACCAGCAGCAGCAGCAGAGCGGCATGGCTCAGTTGCAGCCGCCGTACGGCGGACTGCCCGCCACGCAGTCTATGAACGATCTCTCATCACGGCACTCAATGATGTTCGAGCCGGCTCTGGAGCCCCCCCGCCGTATGGACGCTGGTATGCGCACCATGAGCATGGTTCAGCCCAGCTCGGCCTCGTTCATGCAGATGCCACCTCCTGCTGGGTATGCTGGCTCGATTCACGGAGGACTCCCGATGGGCTACACCCCGTCGATCGCGCCGTCTGAGCGAAGCAACATCGGTCTCCCGGGGCGCTACCGACCCGTGTCTCAGGCTGTCGATCCCATGATGGCCGATAACCATCGCCGGACCAACACCATGTCCGGGGCGCTCGGTCGGTGGGATGAGTCCAAGTCCAAGTCCACCATCAACGTAGTCAACACTGCCAATGATGGGTCAGATGACGACGACGAGGAGGGCTGGGAAGCCATGAAGGCGAAGCGAGACAAGAAGCGCACGCTCTGGAAGAGCAAGAAAGGATTCGGGAGTGAGCTAGGCACGATGATCTAGAAGGGGGGGTCATCTCACGAAGTTTATAAAAAGAGAAGGAGGAAAGATTGGATTTATACGCCCTACTTTTGCATCTGGAGATTCCTGGGACTAGCCCAACTCGAGCGTCAGCTGGGAACCCCATACAAACTTTGTATATTCTAGAACTCTGCTTTTCGTTTGGGCGTCGTATGGAAAGAAATGATAGGCACCGGCTTGTGGGATCAGGTCGCGTGCATGATAGATAAACCTTTATGCCGGTAATTGACTAATTGGGAGGTCACTATTGGAATTGTCTCGAATCTGATTTTTCAAGGCCGTTTGGTGATGTATTCAGCCACCTGGTGTCTATCGTCTTTTTTTCAATTGTTACTCAACGCCAATATTCAAGAGTCCCGCAGTCATCGCTATTTGCTCCCTTGCACGAGCTTTGTTCTGATGTTGCTAGGCCTAACCATCAATGGTTCCGTTGGCCCATTCCCGTCTCTTGACGCCCATCTCAACAGCGGCCAGGCCCCAGTCCTCGCCGTGGTTGTGACCCTTGCCCTCGACACCGGCGCGAGCCTTGGCCTGGTCTTCGGTGAGGACGGTCAGGACACCGAGGATGACGGGGACGCCAGTGTCAAGTTGAACACGCATCAGGCCCTGGCAGGTAGACTCGGCGATGTACTCAAAGTGCATGGTCTCGCCCTTGATGAGAACACCAACGGCGATGATGGCATCAAAGGGGCCCGAAGACGCAGGGAGAGTAGAGAGATCTGGGGTCGACGAGGCGAGAAGATCGGTCGCAGAGGGACCGCCAGTAGCGGTGCCCTGGATCTGAGACGCAGAGAAGAGGCTAAGGAACCGGATATGTCAGCATTCTGATGCCAGCGCACAAAGAGAAAAGAGGGTTGTACCGCTGGACGGCAATGGGGAGCTCCCAAGAGCCGGGGCAAGACTGAACAACAATGTTGGACTCCTTAACGCCGCTGGCGAGGAGCTTCTCCTTTGCTCCGGTGACGAGGGGCTCGATGATGGTAGAGTTCCAGCGGGCGTGGACAATGGCGATGCGCAGGTTGGAGCCATCGTGGTGTTGAGGGGAGGGACCCTTGAGCGACGACATTGTGGCTGGCTGAAGATGCTTTCGGCTATGTACGATATTCTGGCGTGTTGTTTCTCGTGAGAAATAGCAATGACTCTATCGTGAACTGCCTCTTGGTGGATGTAGTTGAAAGGAAGGATGGTTTGTCAAGCTTGGGTAATGGATGGATGTGGCCGTGGTGGGTGCGGGGCCACGCGGCAGCTCATAGCGGGGTTGGCGGACATCACGTCACAGCGCGGGCACCTCTGCAGCTCTCAGGGGAGGGTTTGGAATGCAGGGACTGAGGGCCGGCGGGAGGTACGTACCTACTGTACCGTGCCTGGTGGGTGAGGTGCCAGTGGTGATAAGCGGATCGCGCCTGCCCTGGCTTGGCGATGGTCGGCCCCGGCCCAGGCGGCCTTCGTCTACTTCGCTTGGGAAGGAACTACACGAATGCAAATCCACCACGTTCTTTCCCTCTACGAGAATCCTCAATCCCGTGATCCAGGCAGAAAAGATGAATCGTGCCTCGCAACCTCATGTTTTTCTTTCCTTCAGCTGCATGACATCCCCTGCTCATATTCCTTTCATCCATATTAAGCACTCCACCAGCATGTTATCCACATGATCCATGTAGTCTCTCGGGCAACCAGATGCTGTGTTTCAATTTACCATAACCACTCGAGAGATCTCATATCTTTGTTCACAATCTCCAAGCCATCTTCACATCATCATGTCAATATCAGCACTGCCTCCATCTACGGCTCGCCTTTTAGGCTCCTCGTCTGCGATCGCAGACCCCCTTTCCCTTGTCAAGGAGCTCGTGGACAACTGCATTGACGCGGGTGCCACATCTATCGAAGTCACCATCACATCCAACACCGTCGACAAGATCCAGGTCCGGGACAATGGCCGGGGAATACGACTCGAGGACTACGACTACCTGGGCCGCCGAGCTCATACAAGCAAACTCCGAAGCTTCGACGAGCTAGAATTCAAGGGCGGCACTACCCTAGGGTTCCGCGGTGAGGCGCTTGCTAGTGCCAACTCTCTGGCAACGATCAAAGTTTCAACTCGGACTGCTCAAGATCCTGTTGGATCTCTCCTGTTCCTAAAGTTCGGACAGGGAGGAGTTGAGAAGCAGCAACCCATATCCAGCCTTGTGGGAACGACAGTTCAAGCCTGGAAGCTATTCGAAAACATCCCCGTGCGGAAACAGACTGCCTTGAAAGGGAGTCGCAAAACACTAACCAACATCAAGAAACTCCTGGAAGGCTACGCATTAGCGCTGCCACATCTGAAACTATCTTTCAAAGTTCCTGGCGATCATTGCCAACCGTGGTTGTATTCTCCCTGTTCCTCCATGAACACGCGGGAGGCTATTACACAAGTCTTTGGCCATGCACTCGTCACTCAACTCGATGAGATCTCATCAGGCACAGGTACCGATGGACCAGCGGCCCACCTGTCACAAGAGATTGTTCTCACTGCGTTTCTCCCAAGTCGCGAGAGCGATGCCAAGATAGTCAAGAGCAAGGGAGCTTTCATCTCGGTGGATTCACGACCCATTTCCCCTTCAACTGGGACAGGGAAGAAGATTGTTGCCATTTTCAAGGCGAGTATCTCGCGGACTTTGGCCTCAACTAAGGATTTACGGTCTCTCCCCAACCCTTTCATGCAACTGAGCATCAAGTGCCAACCAGGCTCCTACGACCCCAATGTATCACCACTCAAGGACGAGGTGCTTTTCAAGGACGAGCCAGCGATCCTCGATTGCTTCCAAGCCCTTTGCGACAAGGTTTACGGAGGGAAGGATTCCGTGACCATAGGAACGGCCCCTAGGCGAGAAGAGCAACGCAATGTGCGCATCACAAGGCAGATGCAGAGAGAAACCTCGCCACCCCAGACGCCAGAGACCCCACGGGGATCAAGAAGGAAGCCAACTGGTGTCAACTGCCAAGGCAACACTCAAGGAGGCAGCGCGATGAACGGTCCAGACCCTATGGAGGCTCTTAACGATGAGCTTGAAAGGGTGCTTGGTTTTAGTTCCATCAACTCTCAAGGTGGCAATGTTGCTTCACCTGTTGCGGCTCGCAGTTCTCAGTCACTCAGCACTGCGCCCTCTGCCTATCGGAATGAGGCTGCCGATACCGAAGAACCACGAACAGTTTCAGCAAGGATGAGAACCAAGGCCGTGGTCAACCTCTCCCGGAACGACAGCAACTCAAGCGACCCAGGTGGCGCAGAAGGGTTGATCCCAGTACAACTTGCACCAAGACATGCAGCTTCCTCTCGTCGCCAGGAGTCACCCCCTATCCGCCTTTCTGAAGACATTGGTCGATATTTCCGACCCAAACGTCATGAACCAATAGAGATTGCAACAGATGAAACAGCTACGCTGGAAAACATGCAAGACGAACATTTGTCGAATCCCAACACAGCCACGGGTCGCCTTGAGATTCGTCGTCCCCCACTCATGGAGTTGACAGAGTCGGACCTGAACACACCCCGAGAGGAGGAGGAAGAAGGAGATGATGAGGCTGTGATCGAGCTCCCCGTTGCCGAGCAAAATGCTACGCCGCTACGCAACATGGAGCTGCCAGGCCAGGCCACAGCTCCACGTCATGCCGTTCCTTCACCTCTGGTAAACATCCCATTCAGACCACTCACAAGACCACGACCAGCACCAAATCTGACGTTGCACTCGGAAGAGCCTTCTGCCTTTCGGACACCCCCTTCGTCAGATCCTGCGCGTGCCAATCACCTGTATCGTGGTAGTCCATCTGGGAGTCCAATCAATCAAAGCTTGGCCAGAAGCCAAAGGTCGCCTCGGAACGCTGCCAGACTGTCGACTGACAGGTTCGCGGGTCACGGAAGGCGTCGGTCAATCTTGGACAACGGCCAGATTGGCTCGCTGAGCAGGCGTCAAGTGCAACATGGACGGCACGGGAGCCAGTTGACGGGTCGAAGAAACACCTTGACACTTGGTCACGATGACGCAGATGCACACCCTAAGGATGTGTTGCACGGCAGCCATGCTCATGCAGAGGATCAGGAAGGCTAGCAACCTTTCGGCCATGAATTTGTTTCCCCTCAGACCGATGCGCAAGCTGAGAGCGTGGGACAGGTGATTCAAAGTTTAAGTGTCTTTCCAGAGAATGCAAGAGAATCCGAAGAGCAACAGCCTCAGGGCAATTCCCAGTGGACACATACTCTACAGACATTGCTGATGAGGACACCTCCACCGCCGGAGACGAGGCTGGGCAGACAACCCCTGAGTGAGAGATGTGAGGATCGGAGCATAGTACCAGAAAGTGATGTGGCCGAGGGCTCGACAAGGGCGGCAAAACGTCGACGAGTTCTTTCACGCACTGCATCTTCACAAGGCAAGGAGGAGCAAGACCCCCGACGTTTTCTTATGAAACGACAGCGCTCTTGCACGCAGGGGGGAAGGCTGAAACGCTTCGCCTCAAAGAGACTTCCTTTTGAGACAATACCTCAGGACTACGTCACAACAGGTCTGGTATTGAAACTCAGCATCGGAACGAGTGACATGAACAGGATGATCTCGAAGTATATGGCCTCAGGACATGGAGAACAACGAGGTAGAGAACCAGGCATGCAGTTCAAGAGCATGGGGGAGGTGGAGGAAGTAGACAAGCTTCTGCGGGAGGTGGTGGGGTCGTGGGTGAGAGAGAGGCCATCAGTTGAGGTGGAATACACGCTGCGAACTGGAGCAAAGGGGAAATCAAGAGCATAGGGTGTTGTCTCGGGTAAAGGCGTAACGGTATCTCCCCGAATGGACCCGAGGGGAGTTAATGACGGCGGCTACATATCTTAGTGATGGTTGTAATTAATGAATTGATGGAGCATCCATGGCAACGCGGAGATAGAATGGGAGATTGGCTGGAGGACAAGGCAACTAGGTAGCACTGAACTGAACAGTACAGTAGCAAGGGAAGCTTTAGAGGACTAACAAGGTCGCTAGTGAATGGAACTAAGTTGACGGCGAGAATGGTTGAATCTAAGACAAGCCCGATATAGTTAGTGTGACTGTCGGGAGCCGAGAGGTTGGTCTGGGACTTGGCTGGGAGCAAGAATCGGGCAGGTTTCGATTGGAGGTGGTGGGGTGATGTGATGGATGGCGACGGGGAATAACAAGACCAGGGTACGGATAGTGTATGTAATGTAACTGGAGGCTGGGCTTGAGAAGACAACTCACGCCAAGGAGATAGGAGTGGAGGCAGATGGAAATGGGATTGCTGAAGCGAGTGTAGAGTAGACAATATGGGATTAGATGTCAAGTTTGAGAGAAATTGCATGCCCCCTCTGAAGCTGTCAAGGTGCGACCTGAGCTGGGATATGTCTTGGTGAGTGAGCACGTGTAGTACATGGGAGAGACAGAGTTTGGGTCTCTGTGCACCGGCCGCGTGGCCGGCGGGACCCTAATTACTCTTGAACAAAGAAGGGCAAAGGATGGATGGATGGATGGATGGATGGATGGACGGATGGACGGATGGACTGGGCCATCTTCAGTGTGCCAGAGTGGTGGGCGAGTGAGTGAAAGCTTCAGCGATGTGTGTGTGAGAGTGAGACAGTCCCAGGGCAGAGGGTGTCGTGGGCTGGAACTCCAAAGATTCTATGATGATGACGTGACGTGAAGGGAGAAGGGGAATATGATGGAATGGATGTCTTGTTGTGCGGATTTATTTCCCCATGTTTTAAAGCCATGAGTGAATCAGACGAAGCACGGGGCATATACGAATGGCTTGACTGAGCAAGAAAGCAAGCGAGCAAGCAAGGGCGAGGGCAGCGAGTTGATAAGATACGAACAACGTGCAGGTGCAAGCGTTAGTCTTGGTCGAGCGGATGGGTCCTTGATCGAACCAACGGTATGGCATGGTTCGACTCCATCGGACAAGTCGAGATGGATATCCGACTGCCGTCTCGTTACTTTTTTACCGAAGAGAAAAAAGGGGGGCAACCGGCAATGGCAGCTGAAGAGCAAGCTCGTACTGTATGTACGGGAGAAAACAAAAAAGACTGACTGATTGACAGACAGAGAGATGGCCGGAACGGCGGCCGACTGGAGCTGTTTCTCAAAATAGAGCGTCTGGTGCTGTTTTTATTCCATTTCCTCTTATTTTCGACCCAAGCTTACCAGGCCACCCTCGTCGATGATTCAGCGAGCGAATGGGGGCACGGGCGAATCCATGGATGGAGGGGACCCGCCAAGGACTTGGACTTGCACCCGACAGACCAGCACAGTACAGTAGGGCACCACCCAGTCCAGCTTGCCCGCCTCGTATCTGCGCTTGCTGCTGCGCTGCTGCTCGTGGGATTTTATGGACCACGAGCTGCTGGCGAGTGGCCGGCGCCCCGACAGAAGTGATGGATGGCTGCTCCGTCGGTGGACGGGATGGCATGAGGCGACGGAGGCGGAGAGAGGGACTTGGCGAATTGCTCGGCCGCGGCATGACGGGACTCGGAGGCTTCTGCTGTTTTTAGCATTGCATCGTGACTACTACGTAGTAGATCTGTCAGCGCAAACACGTGGTTTGACGCTGATAAATGTCGAGACTGCCTGAGTGAGGTGAGGTGAGGTGAGGTGAGGATGGAGATGGATGGTTGTAAGAGGCGAGAGACAGTCAGCAAGCACGTTACGGTGACCCTTTTTGCAAAACGTACGGGCCATTCCGTATGCTATGCACCAAGGAAATACAACGTTGTTGCGTGATGGACAAACCAGACCTAACGGAAGAGCTGAAGCAGGAAGCGAAAAGGGCTTGGGAGCAGCTAGAGAGAAGCCTACGCGTTTGTTGTGGCTGTGGCTGATGCTGACGATGGGGAACGGATCCGTGGAGACTATCGGCTCCCTGCATGTTTGGGGCAATGATTTGGAAGAAAAAGAAATTTTGAGCTGGGAAGAGTTTGATATGCTCGAACAAAGAATAGGAATGATTGAAGATGGATCAACCGTCTCGTCTTCAAATACATCAACGAAAACGTCGCCATCAGGTCTTCTTCCTCAGTTACAGACCGGCCGTTTCCCGTTTGAGCAGAGACAACAGTTTTCGGAGCTCGCGCCAAGCACAAATCCAAGCCGCACGCCATGACGTACAGGCCCGTCGCGGTCTAGCGCTCGGACTTGGGAAACGTTCCAGGATCCATCCTTTTACGAGAGATGCAGGACAATGTACCCGGTACTTTGAACTCCTCCTTTGGCGCTAAGCTGGACGGGAGGCTCAGGGCAACTCTTACATCTGACGGGATCCATGGGAAAAGAGAGCTGAGAGTTTCATCGTATGCGGGATGCTCGGGGGAGGATTTTGTGCCTGTATGAAATTCCGGGAGGGACCCTTTATTTATTCAAATCAGATAGACATGGACACAACATCTGTTTTGTCCTCATTCTACAGGACCAAGGAGGGAATGTAGCTGTTGGTCTTGTTTGAATCAGGGTGACCTGAGATAAAGATAGGACAGCCAGTCTTTAGCGTTAAACCTAGCCATAACGCCCCAAGTTGGGTAGGACGGGGAGGTACCGAAAGCTCAAAGATCCAGTCCCTTTTTTTTTTTCCCACAAAAAAATCTCGTCCCTGGAATTTCATGCAAACGGGGGATAAATGATCCTCGGGAATTATAGACGCAGGACTTTGGAAGCTCGTAATGAACGACCGAGGCATCGAGCTCACATAATCCGCAGATCACAGGGGGATCGTCCACCATGGCCGTTCGCAGTACGAGATGGAACCCCCTACCTTGGTGTACGCTTACTGGGTTCCATGCACTGCCGTCCAGTCGGGGGGGGGACGCCCACAGGTCTCACAGGGCCGCCTGCGGCTTAATTATAGCGTGTCCTAGCAGCTCCCTAGGACCTCAGCTCAGCATGGAGTGCGGGTTTCGTGAAGGAAGCCCCCGGCCGCATCCAGCTCCATCCCATCCATCCCACCGCTCTGGAGCCCCATTTCCCCGTGCTGACACTGGGAATTCCTTCGACACGGCCAAAAGTACTCGGTACATCCACCCATCGTCAACCTCTCACCTCACACATACACCCCCCCATCCCTCGTCT
>SSHR01000992.1:0-42204 GCA_006518225.1 Fusarium neocosmosporiellum | reverse complement strand
CCCGCCGCCCGTCGCCCGCCTGCCGGTCTGCCAGTGTGGGCTCTGGCTGGCCTCCTCTGCTCATCTCAGCCTTGGCGGTTCTGGCCAACGACAAGTCTCCCCCTTCACATGACGCAGCTGCAAGAGCCGCCTGTGGCGCTCGGGAATCTGACGAGCTGATGAGCCCACTCAAATGACGAGTTGCTTCTCCGTCAAAGGGGGAACGGAACTGCGGCGCCATCTCCGCGGTTCAGAATGCAGAGAGGCAGGGCAGGGGTTGCTGGCATCAGAACTGCTGCTTGTGACATGGACCACTCTCTACTGAGACAGAAAACGGCGCCATGGGGCAGTGACCTGAATCGGCAGCGGCACATGGAGCTTTATCCGGCGGCATTGCATGGCATCCGCCTCATGTTGGTACTCAGCTTTGATAAGACAAAGGAGCATTGTCTTGCAGCGCCGGTATTTATGGCCGCCGCCCCTTGGTCGATTCGGCCGCTCACTCGGCCGAGTCTCGCTCCCGGGACCTGACGGCTGTTAAATCAGGGGTTTGGCCCAAGGGTGGGTTGTTGGCAGCGATCATGGAACGTTCCATTCTGATAACGTGGGAACAACCTTAACAACCTGCCTACCCAAGCGCGCAGTCAGCTGTGATTTGCTGCAGCCCCCCCGTCTCTCGCTTATCATGGGCTGTAGGTATTTCTCATTTGGGAGGACATTGTGCTGTGCTCGTAATCGTAGAGTTCGTGTTGACATATGTAGGGCATCGATTAGGCCATCTCAGGTTTGGAACTAGGCCTCGACCTGCTCCTCGGACAATGTCCATGTCCATGGGATGGGCTTCGGTCTGCTCGGAGTCCATTGCCCTATTCGAACGGCAATTCTCTGCTTCATCTCAACCCCAAGTGAAGCCAAAAGACACTTGGACCATCGGCGAGAGCCGGCTTGGTTACAGGGCAGAGTCAAAAAAGAGCCGGGTCTCACAAACCCCCACATGGCTCTGTCCATTCTGCGATCAAGCCGCTGGGCTCCTTGGCAGATGCTCGCTCGTAAATGTCATGTTGACATGGGAAGAGAAAGGTTAATAACTCTAACCCGCCGTTTCCGCCTAGCTCTGCTCCATGAATAGCAGCAGCCATCATAGCAGCCCTGCTATTGCGAAAGAGTCGACTTCCATCACAAGCACCCGACGCACGACAAGACCAGGCGTGGCTTCAGAAACAGCCGGTCGACATAGCGTGGCGGCGCCACGGCCGAACGCCTCTCAAGCAGCGGGGGATCAGCGACGTCCAACAGAGTTTCTCAGCCCCAATGGCCATCCCCCTTGTTGACGATGCCATGCCGTGGCTACAGAAGCCCGTCAGCTCTAGCCATCCTCTCTCAGGTCATCAATGCCTTGCCCTGCCCTGCCCTGCCTGCCCCGTGTGTCTTCTCTGGCAAGCCTCAGCGGCGTCCGGCTGCATCGGGAGTCGAGTCTTGGGTTCGTCGGTGGCGCTCACGGCTAATTCTCCCAAGGACGGGACAAGCCAGCGCGAAGTCTTCTGGAAATCGCAGAGCCCAGCCTTTCTGCCTTCTGGCGGCAAGCCCTCGTCTTGGTCTGCAGCCTTCTTGCAGCAACGACGGCGCTGGAATGCAGGCTCGCCCCCTCGGCAGATTTCCCTGCTTGCCCGACGGCTCCAGGGGCTGTTCTCTGCTCGTCATGATTGGCGCTTCTCGACGTGGGTGGTGGCTCCGTCAAATACACCTTCTGCTTCAGGCAACATGGTCGCATGCTCTCACAAGCCCACCCCTGAAAGCTCTGCTCTCACTGGTCCAGCTCGACAGCCGGCCATCGACACCATGGATGGCGTTGCCGTCCTGGTGTGGCCTTGTCGGCCCTTCTTTTTCGGTGCTGATCGCTAACCCGTCCATTCACGCTTCTCAGAGCGCCGTCTCTCTCTCTCTCTCTCTGCACAGCCCTTTGACCAACGTCCAAGGCCAACAGCAGCTCTCTCTCTGCCCTCTCTCTTGTGATCCTCGTGCCGTGTCCGTGCCTGAGCCTCGGGCACCCCCCCATCTCAACCGCAGAGGCCCCCCCGGGCCCCTGGCCCTGGAATACGTCCTCTTATCTCCCTCGACCACCCCGCGGGCGACGCTCCAGACTCCTGTAGACAGCAGATTGGCTTGCCCTTCTGGGAAACTTAGGCGAAGGAACTTTTGCTGGCCCTCTCTCACGCGCATCGCTTGGCGTTCTGCCCGTCGTCTCTCCCCGTCTTTCCTCTGGCCCTCGTCGCATTGACGGCCCTATCATAGCACCGCCCATATCTTGTCTCTGCTGCTCTTGCTGGTGCATCAAGTCTGGGGAACGATAACGTTAGCAAGCCCTGGCCGTTTTCCCTTGCTGTTACCGTCCTACCGTCGCCGCAGAAAACAAACCCCCCCAGTCAAGTCCAGTCTGGTCCAGTCCCCAGCCCGAACCCAGACCCGCCTGCTTGTCCCTGTTCGCGCTTGGTGTTGGTGCTGGTCCTGCCGCTGCTGCTGCTACTGCTGCTCGCTCGTGCTGCTTGCTTGCTGGCTGGTACTGTACTGCCGCTGCTTGTTACTCCCTCTCCTTCTCGCCCTCTCCCGCTCGCTCCCTCTTTATTATTATACGTACCTTTAATCATGGGCGCTTCTGCCCGCCTATCCATCCTCCCGCTCTTCGACCACCAACTGAGCTCCATCGCTCGCCACCTTGACGAGTGATGAATCCTCGCATTGGCGACTGAGGACCCAGCCGAGGCTTTCCACTCGCCTCAGCCCGTCACTGACTGCCCTTGAGCCAGCGGTACGGGCATCTCTTGTCCGCCCTGCGCGCCCCCAGGCGAACATGTTCAATCAACCTCCCGGCGGGCCTCGTGCTTCCGACTCCAACGGGCAACCCTCTTATGGCTTCACCGATCAAGCCTGGCCAAGGTATGGCCTCGCCAACAACTCGGCTTCCTTCTCGACCGACCATTCCCAGTCCATCTACGCCTCAGACCGGCAGTATGGCGACTCCTCTGGTATGGACTGGGCGCCGACCCCAACCGACTATCAAACGCGCTTTCAACACCAAGACGCTGTAGCCGAAAATGTTGAACTCGACAATATGAGCCCTCAGGCCGGAGGCGGCGTTGGTCGTCTTGTCGCGCATTTCGAGAACAAATCCTTTGCGCCGCCGCTCCCCCCGAGACCCTCCAACACGATAACAAGTCCAGTCAACCCAGAGCCGCCTGTTTCGTCGCCGTTCGGTACCTTCAGCGTCGCTTCCCCCATCGTTACGAGCCCTCTCGCCAGTCCCTCCGAACCCAACTATGGGCTTCTGGGTGACCAGTCGAGGGTCACCAGCCCGATTGCTAGCCCACCTCCCATAGCATTTGGCGGATTTCATGACATGTCGGTATCCAGTCCAGGCGTTGGTTCCTCGTCCGGGCACTTTGGAAGTATGAATAGCTTCATGGTCGACAACAGAGTAGCCACCCCCATGGAAACCTCCATGGCTGCGTCGCCCATGGTGGCAACCCCCATCATGAATAACCCCAAAGTCGCCTCTCCGAGCCCGGCTACCCCAGGCGTGCCAGGCACTCCTGGGTTTGCCATTTGGCGACCACCCGTGCCAATGACTCCCAAACCTACCATGGATCAACTCCAAGGTACTAGTAGTTCCTCCACTTCAGGTGGCTATTTCGCGAAACCTCCCATCCCCTCAACTCCTAAGCCAGTCATGAATGCTGGAAGCCAGCTCGTCTTGGACTTCAACTCCAACTCTGGCTCCATTGCAAAAGGCAAGGCTCCAATGAGGCCTCCCTCGAAACCCAGACACCCAGTTCGACAACCATCACGATCACAAATATCCACACCAGCAGCCTTCAGCCCTGCTATCAAACGCGAACCTTCCACGCCACACTTATCTCAAGCCTCTCCTGCTCCACATACACTGGCGGTATGTCTCACGCTTCCCCCTTGTGGTAATCAGCATGCTAATGGTCATTGTCAGAGTGAACGCAGAAGCTCAGTATCCCAGAGATCACAAACGGGGAGTCGGCCTTCGAGGGAACAAGTCCCTGCCGAGGCCTGGGAGTCGTTTAAGAACACAATTCGAACCCTCTACCTTGATGAAAGGAAGCCACTCAAAGAGGTCATGTCCATCATGGCCGACAAGTACGGCTTTCAAGCAACGTAAGTTTCGTTCCCGGGATCCATGATCATTTCTCACCCTCCGCAGCCCCAAGATGTACAAAACTCGATTCTCACAGTGGGGTTTCGTCAAAAACAACACCGAAGAGGAAGTTAAGCGTCTGCTGTCGAAGAAGTTTCAACGAGATGCCGAGGGAAAGGTATCCGAGTTTGTTCGCAACGGGAAGGTCGTCAACCTGGGCACGTATCTGAAGAGAAAGGGCGTCACCGAGTATGACTTGATCGATTTCGAGTTGCCTGCTGATCTCCCAGCTCACATCCGATGCCGAACTCCGACTCCTCCGCCCGCGCCAGGATACCTCCAGTCCCCCGATCTGCTCCGAGCGCAGGAGACCATCATCAGCAACATGAGGAAGGCCTTTTTGCAGTGTCGACAATTCGAGGTGGAAACCGATGCCCAGGTTGGATGGCAGACCATCATGGTGTGGGGAGCAGGATGCAGCGATCTTTTGCTTGAGGCCAACCACTACTTCGAAATGAGGGACGCTGACCAGGGCGGACATTACCTCATGAAGGCCTTCAAGCAGCTCGAAGTTGATTTGAAGAAGCTATCACCCCAAGGAATCCAGGAGCTACTTCTTGGTATGGTCCGCCGTGATCCTGGCATGATGACGGCTTTGTGCAAGTATCTGGCGGCATTCTCGACAACCAACTTTGAGCGGTCATATCCTCTGCGACAAATTTTTGCCTGTTTATATGAAGTCCAGCAAAAACACGGCCCGGGGACACTCTCAGACCTTTTGTGGGCCAGCATTCCTACCATTGCGGAAGAATTGGAGGCTATCTATGGACGGAAACACCCGTATGTGGCTCGAACGTGGACCGATTTGGCGACCTTCTATAACCACGCGAATCCCGAGCGATTGGAGAAGTTGGTGGCAGAACTTCGACTTCTGCAGCGGCAAATGGAACACCGACAAGGCGCAAACAGCGTTGAGGTCTTTGTGTTGCGATATACCATCGTGCAGCTCATGGTTGCTGCACACCCCCAGTCGAATGCAACGAAGCAAACGACTATCGACCTCTGGCATCATGCGCGAGGGATGGGACTCGTATTCCCTGTTCGAGGTCAACAGCCCAACGTCTTTTGCTATCACAGTCCCGTCAAGGTCGATCCCTGGACGAAGCGATGTCGACGAAGATATGACTCTGGAGTTCGGCTTCTCGAGGAACATGTGGGCGTACGAGTTATTCCGTACTTTGAAGAGGACTTTCACACGACGGAACACGCCCCGGAACACATCCCACAACAGCCGCAACAACAGCAGCAACAGCAGCAGCAGCACCATCATCAGCAACAGCAACAGCAACAACAACACGACCGACGACGGGCAGCCCTGAACCAAAAAGAGACACGAACGAGAGTTCCCACTTAACAGGAGCCATGGCCCCATGCGGGAACCGACCCCGGCCTGTCGATGGATCTTGACTTTCCTTCCATCTTTCGGAATCATGGAATCATGGATCGAGTCGCTCTCTTTCAAACATGCCCCGGTCCCACGACTCGACTTTGCTGCCGCTGACGTTTGCAACGGGGTGCGATCTACAGGAGGGAGTCGTCGATCACACCAGCACGAGAAGAAATCTCGGGCTTCACGGCGTGTGTCGGTCCTGTCCTGTCCTGCACGAAAAACTTGGTTCAGAGCCCAACCCAACCCGGACGAGACCAACGTGAAGGGGAAGGGAAATTTTAATACGATGCGACGACGGCGACCATGTGCGCCCGTTCACATCCATTTTACTCGGCTTGCACTGTGAAGGTGCCTGGCCTTCCCACTCACACACAACACATGGGCTCACCCCCTCCATGCAGCCGAATCGATGCTAGCGAGTCCAATATTCTCAGAAACTCAGGCCTGATCGGGTCAAGTCAGGTACGCGTCTCGTCAGTCAACAATCATCGCTCACTCAAAAGAGAGCGAGGGCCCTCCTTTTTTCCTTGCTGTGCTTCTGTAGCAGCTCGCTCTCTCCCCCTCCCTGTCCTCCAGGTGGACCGGCTCGGCGTATTTAGATCAAGACTTGGCCAATGCTTGCCTCCGTCCAGGGGGCCCAACCATCTTTTGTCTGTTCTCCATCGGTGATGTGCAGAGGGAGATGTGAGATTCGTATGGGACGAGAGTGTGTGCCAGAAGTTAATTATTCGCACCTCGCCCTTCCATTGCCAGCGTCGCCTCGAAAGAAGGGAATCTTGTTCTGCTGGGACAAGTGTCACGCTGGATTCCACGCTTCCATCCGCAGAAGGCCTCCCTCTCCGACGGTTGTGTGCCGTGCCACGGCAGCTTCCTTTTCCGCTTCTGCACGGAGTACAGGCAGGGCTGTGTTGTATAGGGATCCAATGTGGATGCAATAAGGCTGGAGCGGCTTGATAATGGCTGAGCAGCCGCAGAGCCCAGCAGGCAGCTGAGATGCAAGCTGATAGTTGTGGGCTGGCTGACTGTCCGTAAACGTTGTTATCACGCTGATGCTCATCATTCATTCAATCTGTTCGGCTCGGGGCCTCCTGCCCTGGTCGCTTGCTCGCTCGCTCGCATACATCTGGCCTCGATGCAAAACGGTATGGCATATTCAGCTGGTTCCCGGTACCGGGCGCGACTCGCTCGTCTCACGTCACTCCCAACCCGAGCGAGAGCCGCCTTGGGCGGACGGAGCAGGTACGACATTACACAGTACGTGGAGAGATTCGGTACGTGTTCAAGTTTGGCTGCTATTAAAGGCACAAGCATCGAGCTCCCGTCACCCGATCCATGGTCGGTTGAAGCTTGTTTTCGAATCCCTTCTCCAGTTTTATGCGACCCCCTCTCTTTTCCTCCAACTGCCCCAAGGTC
Source organism: Fusarium neocosmosporiellum (assembly GCA_006518225.1). NCBI lineage: Eukaryota > Fungi > Ascomycota > Sordariomycetes > Hypocreales > Nectriaceae > Fusarium > Fusarium neocosmosporiellum. Next base: position 35,203 of record SSHR01000992.1, on the reverse strand, counting down.
CCTGCAACATTTCGTATGGTTGGCCCCGTACAGTAGCATGTGCAGAGGAGGTCCCGTCTCCACCAGGCCAGGGGCCATACAGTAAAGAGGATCGCTGTGTGTGTCTGTGTGTGTGTTGTTGTTGCTCGCTGTGTGTGCTGTCATCAAGCGCGTCGAGTTGAGGAGGACCTATGTACAATAACAAGGGGGATGCCCTGCAACACGTCAATAAGGAACAAGCGGACAAACCGCAGGTCGCGGAGCCTTGCCCTTTCTTCTTGTACGCCGGCCGTTATTAACAAGGGCCATGCCCCCTTGACCCCTTCAAACCCAATCCATCGTCATAAGCGGCCAACTCTGTTCCTTTGGAGGACTCGGTGACGGTTCATCGTGATCATGTTCCTGGCACCTTGACTCGGATAACTGGGGGCCAAACCAAGGCAAAGGAAAGCATGAGGCTCCACCACGGATACTTTGTTGAGAAGTCTTGTTCGATCCATTGCTTGTGCTAGTGCTAGCCACTCGCCCGGGTTCGATCGCTCGCTCCCACCGCTGCTCGATGTCGTCGACGGGCGATTTGCGCATCCGGTTGGTTCCCATATATCGAAGGGGACTTGTGAGACAAAGCAGCAGCTTGAACAATGCCGATGCACGTCAAACACATGAATTGCGCGGCCTTGGTGGATCTTTTGCCCCTCCGATGCACTAACTTCCAAGACAAGACAGAGACAACCTAGATGTGTGCCGCACAGTGTGCTGGAGGGATTGGACAAGGGTGATTGTTGACAAGAGAGTGCAGCCGTTTTTGCATTCCGCATATCCAAAAGAATGGTCGTTGAGAAGCTCTCGAGCATGCCCACGCCTCACGGCGCTGAAACATCAGAACGAGGCGAAAGCCTCAATCAACAATTCCACATGGTGTTTGTAGTTTGTAAGCGGGCTTGGAGCGTACAGTCCCTGGGCAGGTTTGAATGTGACGGTCCAATGCTACTGGAATCTCGGAGACCCACGAGCCAAAAGCCGGCCGTCGGATCATGGTGATTGGAAAACCCCATGTGAAGGTTAACTTATGCGAGCCCCCAGCCAAGTCAGCTAGCAACGCTCTCGCCACAACCATCCATTCAACAGCAACTCTCAGCTGCTGCATGGTCAACAGCTGAGAGTCATGCTGAGAGGCGGCTTGACCAGCGATTGGACATGATCCCGCCACTCTGATGATGCGCCTGCGCTTGCGGCTGTTGCATCCTTGAGTTGGTTGGCTCTTGTGTATGCAGTCCATGGCAGCAAAGCCACGGAGGCCGCTGAAACACGCAGTGTAGAAGCTTAAGCGTGAGATGCTACACGGTGATGTGTGCATCATCATGATGGAGGATAACCGACTGCCTCCCCTCCGTGTTCTCGGCCGTACCCTCTCAATCCGGCACTGCACGTCCACTCTCCGACGGCTCCTGGCGGGAAGTTTGAGATCCCGTTACCCAGTCAGATCCAACCAGCGACATCCGATTCAGGTCCAGATGCCATTCTCAGACGCGCGCTTCCCCGTTGGCAGCAAAAGTTGCGAGCGCACAAGGCCAGCCTCGTATTTTTTTTCCTCTGTTTCATTCTTCTTACATCATTGGCAGGCTTAAACCCCTGGCTGTGAAATCCTTGACATATATGGCGGAAACTGGGAAGAGGCGAGCTGAGCCGGGGCATTAATACACCGATTTCCTGGACGGGAAGCGGGACGGGATGGAGTTGAGATAAAGTAAAAGATTTGACGATTGAACTGAAGAAAACGGGATGAAAATTGCTTTCTAGGGCATAGCATGCCTTAGTCAACATCTACTAAGCTTGCGTCTATCTCGAGGTTCCATGAGACCTCTCCAGTTTGTGAATAAATAAGGTAATAAGCCTCCATTCATACCCACTCGCCAAGAGCCCCCGGCACGGCCGGCTAGAGGAGAAAGAGACCCCTGGTGGATCGCCTGGTGAAGCTACCTGGGTTGTGAAGCTGGAGGCGGGCCGGCAGGTCGCCTTGGTTTGCTTTGCTTTGCTTTACCTGATGCATGACGCAGATGCAGCCAAACTCCAAAAGAACACCAAAATGTGTGTACCTCTAGATATCGCCATCTCTGCAGCCGCAACGGCCACTGCGCAGAAGGCTCACCACCACCACCGGGCCTCCCTCGGGGGACTCCATCATAGAGCGACTCAAGGCCCCCCTCTCAACATCTAAAGCAGCCCCTCAGATGAGGCCTTTCTGGTTTAGAGCCTATGGGCCAGGGCGTGGCGGAGTAGGCGTGGCGGAGTAAACCAGCATGTGGGCGAATAGCGGGCATGGATTGGATCTAATCAATCTCTCAACCCTTTCCCTTTTTTTCTTTTTCCCTCGCCAGGCTCGGTTCACAAGCTTGAAAGCCTTGTTTTGTATCTTTTTTGCCGCTGGTTGGCACTGAAACACACCGCACCGCACTACACTGCACGCACTCGCACCTGCACTTGCACTTGGACCCTTTTTTCTGTCTGAGCCTCGGAGAATCGGAAAAACACCAAGAGCTCCTCTCCTCACTGCTAGCTTAGGTTTGCTTCAGTTTCATCTTCCCCAACTCTTTTTTTCTCTACACTGCGCCAACTCGACCTTGTTTTTGTTTTGTTACCCCTCTCCTCTCCTCTCCTCTCCTCTCCTTGCGCCAGCTCCCCTCGGCGCATCTTCCCTCACGGCGCGACCATTGTGCTCGCAACCATGAGCTCTCCTAGCCCTTCTAGGCTAAGCCATGTGAGGCGGCCTTCGCTGCTCTCTAACGATGAGAGCCACAATCCTCTGGGCACTCGTAGCGGCCATCTACAGTCCCTCATCCGCAGCCGTTCTACCCAGAGCATGCAGAGCGTGGCTGGCTCTTTACACTCGCACCATTCTCACCACTCGCACCCGACAGCGCCCTTTTGGATGGGCCCAGACGACGAGGAGACGGCGCTTCTCCACGTTCGCCCTCACGACAACGACGAGCTTGGCAGGCTGCTCAGCGACGAGCGCCGCCTCACCCAGCTGCTCAATGGACCTCAGAACCGCAGCGCCAAGCTCATCGGTAGAAGCAACCCTCGATATCGCTGGGAACAATACTGGAAACCAGAGGAAGAGCTGGCCTCCATGTCTAAGCTCCTGTAAGTTCACATTGCCGTAAATGAACGGATACTGTTTCGGGCTGGAGCTGACCAGAGGCGCGATAGGCGCGAATACTACGAGCGTACCAACGAGCTAATCCAGCAATATCTCTACATTGATGCCCTCCTCGACTCGGCCATTCCCCATGAGCTTCTCAACGAATACCAGACCGAGCTGGAGGCCTCGGCGTTCCGGCCCATTGATGTCCCGGACACCATCAACGAGGAGCCATCCACGGCCTCCGACTCGCCTCCCATGAACGGCTCGACCCCAGCGTCCTTTACCCCAGGATCCTACGGCACCGTCAAGGCGAACAACTCGTCCACCAAGCTGCCCGCGACTCGTACGCCCAAGGACATCTTCCGCTCCTCCGAGAGCCTGCCAATGCTTCAGCGCCAGGCCGGAGACGACGACGAGGATGACGAGCCACCTCCAGCGCCTGCCAGCCAGGAAGACGGCGCAGGCCCCAAGCCCAACCTGCCGTGGTTGGAGGACGCTGAAGTCGACAGCGATGACCCAATTGTAACTCTGGCCATCTGGGTCAACTTTATCGCCAACGCCATCCTCCTTGCTGGAAAACTGGCCGTTATTGTTTCCGTCCCCTCCATGTCCGTCTTGGCTAGTTTGGTCGACGCTGTGCTTGACTTTCTCAGTACTGTCATTGTTTGGATAACTACTCGCCTCATCTCGGCCAGTCACCAGGACCAGTACAGTTACCCCGTCGGTCGTCGCAAGTAGGTCTTACTCGTGTGTGGTTACTGCGCAGAAACAAGTCTAACCCGTGTTTCCAGGCTCGAACCTCTCGGTGTGCTCGTCTTCTCCATCATCATGATCACCTGTTTCTTCCAGGTAGGCCTCGAGTGTATCCAGCGCCTCATGGACCCTGCGCACCACATCCTCGAGCTCGGTGTCCCTGCCATCGCCATCATGGTTTCCACCATTGTCATCAAGGGTGCCTGCTGGGTCTGGTGCCGTGTCGTCAAGAACTCGAGCGTACGAGCCTTGTAAGTCTCACCTCATGTTACAGTGCCTACATCACGCACGTGCGCGGCCAAGATCTGACCATGGCTGCAGGGCCGAAGACGCCAAGACGGATGTAATCTTCAACACGGGCTCCATCTTGTTCCCGATTAGTGAGTAGCCGCAGCCCGCGATGCGCGATCGGACCGCTGCATCCGCATCCCTGAGCTGCACCATGAACCCCTGCTAATCCTTGTTTCCTTCAGTCGGCTTCTATGGACGTATCTGGTGGCTTGACGCTGTCGGCGGCCTGCTCCTTTCCATGGTGGTCATCTTCAACTGGAGCGAGACGTCGGCCCATCACGTCCGCAACCTCTCGGGCTTCTCGGCTCAGCCCGACGAGCGTAACCTGCTGCTGTACCTGACGATGCGATTCGCCACGGCCATCCGCCAGATCCAGAACCTGCGCGCCTATCACGCTGGAGATAAGCTCTTTGTCGAGGTCGACATTGTCCTCTCTGCCGCCACGCCCCTGAAGGACAGCCACGACCTCAGCGAGGTTCTCACGTACTTCCTCGAGTCTGTCCCCATCGTTGACAGGGCCTTTGTCCATGTCGACTACACCAGCTACAACGCCCCGACCCACATGCTCAAAGGGTCCGCTGCAAAGGCGAAATGAGGTGGGTTCGGCAGCGCCCGTGAATGAGAGCGGAGAATCTCCGTCTCATTTACCTTGCGTCTAAGCGAGGAGGCCAGAGGGGCCGGTTCCCCGGGTGCCTTGTAGCAGTAGAAGTACTCGACTAATCTCGTCATATCATGGCTGGACTGCCTTCGGTAGAATGGGATCTGGGATGAGTGTGTACGATAGTGTGGACGGTGTCTTGTTTGCTTTGGATACTGGTGAAAGGGTTGTGTACTATTATAGAAAAGAAACAAGACTAATTACAGTAGGTAGAGTTATGATGGTTCTTGTATTTAACCATCTTTTTCAGAGTCAGAAAGAACTAGATAGATAGGGCGTATCACCACAATATCTCGCCACCCAACCCAGTCCGCCTGCGTCTCCTCCCCGTCGCTTATCCTTAATAGGGAATGCCGTTGGTCAGGAGCTGGAACTGGTCGTAGATGCCCGTGCTGTAGCTCGAGTAGCTCGTCTTGATGAGATGCTTCATAAAGTTTGCCGCATCCCGCTCGCTCTTGTCCAGCACGAAGCGCTCCCGGAAGTGCTTGACACTCTCAGGGCGGAAGCACGGCAGTCCACTGTCCATCATGAGCCAGACGATCTGGCTGAGCTTCTCGCAGTACTGCCGACTAGCCAAGAATGCCTTGACGCAGAGCTCCTCAAAGGCCTTGAAGCTCTGGTGGTCCATGGAGCCGCCCATGACCGCCACCATCTCGGTAGTGAGCTTGAAGGGGGCGCGCTCAAACTTGATGCCGCCGGGGGCAATGTCGAAGCAGAAGCCAAAGTCGATGTGCAGGATGTGGCCGGCATCGTCGATCATAATATTGCCGTTGTGACGGTCCTTGAACTGGAGGAGGTACGAGATGACCGAGTAGGCCGCCATTGACTTGACAAAGTTGCTGCGGGCCCGCTGGAACCGGAGCGAGTTCTCGTTGCCATACTTGGAGATGAAGTAGTCATACAGACCGTTGACGGCCTCGCGACCGAGCATGTCTCGTGAGATGGAGTTTGGCAGCACGTCAATGACACCACAGCCAGGGGCTGTGGCCGTGACTCGGTAGGGGAAGACATAGACGTCGAGGCCGACATCGTGGAAGATGCCTCGGAACGCCGCGATCATCTGGAGAGCCAACACGTCCTGTCGACAGTCATCACCGACCTTGAAGATGGCAGACTGCCACACTTCGACCGTCTGCTCAGGGGTCTCGTGATCCTCTCCGTCCTGCTCCTCCATCATCTCATCCACCTCAGTCGCGCCGCCCTTGTTCTTCTTGATACGGAACGTCGCCATGTACGGCGCCTTGGCGTGACTCTGCAGGGGCTTGCCCGACTTGCGGTCGATACCAATCACCACGCCGTCGGGGTTACTGGGCAGATAGACGCCGACCTCGACCTTGATCTTGCGCAGCTCCTCCTCGATCTTCTGCTTCTTCTCGGGCTTGGATCGCTTGATGTAGGGCTTGAGCTTGCCCGAGATGCCAGTCACCTCGTCAAAGAAGGCAAACTCTCGCTCATAAAAGTCTCGGTCTTCAACCGCAAAGCTGTCAACCATCTTGCCCATGACCGTGTCCAGAGTCGGCTTGATCTCATCTGGGATTTGGGCATCATCGTCCTTGTACGAGTTGGCCTTCATGTTCCAGATGATCTGGTGGGCAAACAGCTGAGAGAACTGGGCGGTTTCGAGAATGTATCGCTGCACGTAGCCCAGGGCATCATATCGGAGAGTCTGGACAATCTGGGGGACGTAGAAGAAAGTGACATCTACAGAATGGCTCTCAAGAGCACGCATAGCGTACTGGATAGTGAAGGGGTGGTCCTCGTAGGCCGGCAAGAACATGGTGACGGCTGTGACAGGGTTCACAGGCTCCCAGTACAGAAGATACTATCAGAGTTAGTTGGTATAAGCGTCACGCTAAATGATGACCATGTTAAAACATACCTTGAGGTGCTGCAGAGCAACATCTTCGGGGAGGAGTCCTCCAAAGATTAGGTGCAGAGCCTCGGGCTCAGAGACAGCCTTCTCCGGCATAGTAAGGAGAAGGAACCTAATATCACGCTGAAGGCGAGGAGATGGGAACCTAGCCGCCAGCTCAAGCGCAATAGCAGGATCCTGCCACCAGGCGGTTCGCACAAGGGGCATAAGCGCAGCCTCTGTCGCCGTCTTGTTAGCTGGCTGAGCCAATGACTGGCCTGCCGCCGTGTTGAGAGGGTTGACCCAGACGGCCAGACGAGACTGCTCATTCCTGACCAACAGATCAAGAAGCTGCTCCTTGGCCTGGAGTGACTTGGTGGTACTAGCAGCCTGAGCGCCAATGTAAGAGACCTGCTGCAAGGCCGTGAGGACATCCGAGAGGAGTCGAATCTCCGTCTTCATCTGCAGGATATTGCTTCCAAACGACCATTTTGGTGAATATTTGAACCAGGCCAGGCCAGCCGACAAGAGTCTTTCCTTGAGTCTCCATTGCGCACCCGGTTTGAGAGTGTTGCTAGTTCGCAGAACTCGCAGACCAAACAGGACGATGGAGAATCGAATCTCTCGGGCCATGGAGTGGGTTGCGGACTGCTTGATAGCATCGAGCGTAAGATCAAGCATCCTCAGGAACACTCTCTGGATGTCGGGGCTTCCATGCCTCGTAGCGTTGAAGTGGCTGGCAAAGAACTGAAGCAGTCGAACATGAGGTGAGAGAATGTCATGCACTAGCTGCTTCTTCTTTGCCAGCGCATCCAGCTCGCTAGGTGCGAACTCCTCTTTCAAGAAGAAGGGGTCGACATGGTTCAAGGTCGGGCTAAACAAGCCAACCTTTCTGGCAAGGGTGAACTCCCATTGCTGAGCGATCTCGTTCAAGAGCTTCGGTTCCAGTCTTGGGTTTTCATTCATCACACCAAGCCATAGAGAAACTCCCAGTTTGATAGACTGCTTGGTGAACAGGGCGAACGGGATGCTCACAAGGTAATGGGCGATAGCAGCCTCATCCTTCTGGGTGCGACACAGCAGAGCTGCTGCCCTCCGAAGGATGTCTCGGACCTCGGTGATGGCAGCACTCTTCTTGCTCAGGATTCTAGCCTCGATATGAGCAAGCGCAGTAGTTGCGTTGGCGCTCTCCTTCACCGATGACTGCACGAAGGACAAGCGGCGGTTGTGATTCATAAAGCTGATCAGCTCTGTACCACGATCCGGGAGGGTCTCGCCGTATCGGTACTCTTGGCGAGTTGTGTACTGTGCCACAAAGTCCGATGCCGTGTTGATGCTCGAATTACCGATCTTGTCCATGGACTGAAGTCGGTTGTCCGTCGAAGGGATGATGGAGCCAAGCTCGAGAGCAAACGATCTCCCAAGAAAAACATGACCATAAGCTCCCTCATCGCTGAACTCTGAGAGATAGGTCTGCAGAAGCCCCTTGACATCAAGAGGAGCCAAGTTGATGGCGGCATTGACCCAAACCCTGGCTTTGCGGTTGAGAACGTCCACCGTCCACCTTCGGAAATCGTAGTCATCTGAAAGTTGGACAGTCACACCGCCAAGCTCGGACTCAAAGATGGAGCGAGGATCATACAGATCCGTCTCTGCCTCCAAGCAGCTGGACCACATGAGAGAAAGGAGCTCCAGCAAAGCAAACAGGGAAGATCTGTGGCAAAGAGCCGCAGGGATCTCGTGAAGGATCCGGTCTGCACAGGCAAATGCGGCTTGCTGGACTCGCTCAATGCGATGGCAGCAGTTGCAGAAGATGGTCGCAAGCTGTTCAGCGGCGTACTGAGAAGAGAAGGTCGCCTCGCCCCCTGCCAGGGTCTTGTCGATGTATCTGTCGACAACGGCGGCACCAACACCCTCCATGGCACTGCTGACGTCGCCCTTTGACATGCTCGGCTCCAGGAAATAAGACACAACCTTGGTGCAGTCGCCCGAGTCGGCTCGGAGATATTCCATGAGGTACGCAGCCTGCAGGAAGATGACCTTGCGGTAACTCAAACTTTTAATCTCGTTGGCCTTGGTAGGAACGAGGTCGCTCAGAAGCTTCTTCTGCAACGACTCCCGGTCGTTGCTAAAGCCCCGTCGCAGAACCGTGTTGAGTTCAATGTCACTTTCAACCTGCTCGCCTCGTTGATCTGCGACAAGCGGTGGGGAGTGGATAGCAACCAGCCTCAGCTCATTGAGATACTGCTTGCCACGGTCTGTGTTGGTGGTGAATCCATGAACCACAACGTTGAACCAGGCATCTCGAAGCAGAGAGTAGGTCTCGTCATCGGTGACAGGCTCAGAAGCAAAGTCGTTGCTGGCCATGAAGGTTGCCAGGGGGTGCAGAAGCTCAGCAATCTCCTTGGCAGCCATCTGCACATCGGATTCCTTGGCGTGGCTCGTTGAGTGAGCATCACCAAGTCCGATGATGCTATCTAGCAGGTGCTCCAAGTAGATATCAAAGAGCTGAGAGTCGCGCCGGAGGTTGGCAGAGATGAAGGTGCGGGCGTTCCTCACCTACGGTTGTCAGTGATTTGATTTCAACAGAACGGATCATACTTACGGCTTCCAGTAGGAACAGCTGGTTCTCCACAACACCAGTATGGCACAGTCTAGTAAACAACTTAAGCAGAGAGCGGAACTCAAGCTGTCCACCCTCAAGGGCCAAAGCGGCTGCTCCGCTGATGATTCGAGCATCTACACCAGTGTTTACCTTCTCGAGCTTCTGTTGCAACATCGACTGAGCAAGGGCAGTAATCTTCTCGTCCTTGAAGGCAGCAGCAATTCCGCAGATGGTCTGCACAACGTTGCTAGAAACAACCGCAGTTTCCTCCTCGCCATACATCTGGAGGGAAATGGAGCTGCCAATGGACTGACGGTTGGTATAAATAGGGTTGAGGGCTCCATCGCTGGCTGTTCCATCCACTTGGCCATTGGTGAATGCCTGCTCAGAGCCGGGGCTGAGTACATTGCCCAAGGTGTAGAGGGTGCTGATGACAGCATCCTTGGAAAGCATCTCGAGCACGTATGCTAGGCTGTTGGAGGCAATCTTGACGATCTCTCTTTGGGGGGCATCCTGGACAATGAATCGTGGCAGGATTCGGCTCACGTTTGACGCAAAAATTGGAGAGATCTGGCAGATCAAAGCCAAGCACCGCAGTGCGACTGAGGCCAGAGTCGGGTCCGCCATCTGCACAGAGTCATCCAGGGTCTCCTGAAGCCAGGTCATGAGAATCTCTGAGTCAGCGGCCTCTTCATTCAAGAGCGAGCAGTTGAAATAGGCGATCAAAGCGGCAGCCTTGACGGCATAAGCCAGGCTCTGCTGGTCAGGCGATCCCATACGGATGAAGTCGGCACCAGCTTCGATATACTGGATCTCTTCAATGGCGAAACTGGCATAGGCCTCGACAGTTCGGAAGTCGGCCTCGTGGGCTTGTGAATCTGGGCGCAGCTTGTCGCCTTTTGAGATGTAAATGTCCAAAACATGCTTGTTGCGCAGGGCACGAGGGTCCTCGGACATCAGCGAGGTGCTTGCGACGACTAGCCATGCGAAGCTTCGGTGTAGGAGCATGGCTCCCAGGGGTCGTCCGGACGACGCATACTGGCGCAGATATCTCTTCCATTCCTTAACCTCGCGATCCTGGCTATGGCAGTTGCGGATAGTTGAGAGGGCCGTTTCGACTGCGACCAGGAATGGTTCCGAAAGAAGCTCTCTAATCTTCTGGATCAGAGCAAGCCGACCTCCAGCCCTCCAGAAATCTGCCTGAGCGGCCGCGGCATCGAGGAATCCAAGTAGCGCAACAGCGATTGTTGCAGTTCGAATCGCGTCTTCGAGGTGAGGGTTGTCGGGGTCTCCAGCTTGGGGAGACAAAATACTCTCGGTAGCTCGTCTGCAAGAGTTCACGAATGCCCAGATCTTATCGGCGACGTTCTCCTGGAGCTCATCGTAGTTGATGCCAAGTGCCAACAGAGCCCCTGTCACATGGAAAGCGAGTGCTTCGGTCGGAGACGGATCGATCTTTCGGAAGAAGGGTGACGGAACGAAAACCTGGATGTGCGCTTCGAGTATATACGGGAACAGCTGGTAGGAGAGCCTCTGCGCGCTCTGGCCGGACTTGATCTTTGGCGCCGTCTTACACAATGCGATCAGAACCTCGAACTCGCGGATAGACTACAATGCAAGGGTTAGCTCCCGGCATAGCAACTCAAAATCTATGGCAAACCCACCATAGGGACCCGTCCTAGCGAGCTCTTGTTCTGGTAGCCATTGACATAGTCCTTGCTCTTGGATCCCGCATGGCATGCCCTACAAAGCCGGTCAAGGTCGGATCGGTCGAACGACGTCGTGGAGCTAGTCGCAGACAGGGAAGCTATCTTCTGCAGCGCCTTGGAGCGGATATCGGCCGTCATGCTGGGCGTGTGAGCGGCGCGACGACCGCAGATGAAATCAAGGCGAAGAGCGAAGCTTGAAGCAACAATGTCAACAAATTCGTTTCCCAAATTGGAGGCTGGACGCACCCACGATGGAAATGACGAACTGCGTGTTAGGAGGTGAATCCATGTCGTGACAGCTTAGTCATCGTGAGCTACCCCAGCTCCAAGCATCGGCAAGGCTGCAAGCTTGACGCGTGCGTCGTTGACCACCTCAGCTAAGGCACAAGGCAGTATCAACCACCCAACATCAACCACCGAATCCGATCCCATCGACCCTGCGCATCGCGGAATTTCCTGCTTTTCGACCTCCCCATATCCCTCATCACAGAACCGCAATCATGGCTGCCATGTTCAGCCAGAACCCCTTGATGAACGGGCCCAACTACTCCTTCTCCGATGCTCCCAAGACCAACAACGGCGAGTTTCGAGAACATCGATTCAACCCGTATGTCGACCTCCGGCCGAATGATTGAGCTCCTATCTGACACTGCAATAGCTACACCGACAATGGCGGCTCGACCCTCGCCATCTCTGGCGCCGACTTCACCATCATGGCCGGCGACACCCGCCACACCAGCGGATACAGCATCAACTCTCGCATGTCCCCCAAGGTCTTCAAGATCGGCGGCACCACGTCCTCCCAGGACGACGCCACACTAGTCCTCTCGGTGGTCGGCTTCGCCGCCGACGGTGAGGCCCTCCGCGACCACCTCGACACCATCTGCAAGATCTACCGTTACCGCCACGGCAAGCCCATGACGGTGAACGCCTGCGCCAAGCGCCTCTCCACAGTCCTCTACCAGAAGCGATTCTTCCCTTACTACTCGCACGCGATGCTCGGCGGTCTGGACGAGGAGGGCAAGGGTGCCGTGTATTCCTACGACCCCGTCGGCAGCTACGAGCGGGAGCAGTGCCGAGCGGGCGGTGCTGCGGGCAGCCTGATCATGCCCTTCCTGGACAACCAGGTCAACTTCAAGAACCAGTACATCCCCGGCAGTGGAGAGGGCCACGAGCTCAAGGAGCGGGAGCGGCGTCCCCTGACACGGGCCGAGGTCGAGACCTTGATCAAGGATGCGTTTGACGGTGCGGTGGAGCGTCACATCGAGGTCGGCGACAACCTCCAAATGGTCATTATCACCAAAGATGGTATTGAGGAGACGTTCTTGCCCTTGAAGAAGGATTAGACGGTGTCGGGGGTGTTTGAGCACGATGTATAACACGAATTTCTTAGACGCTAGGGAATCAACGAGCCTTTTCCAGCATATGATTATCTGTTCCGCCATGTCTGACGCCAGGTGCGCATTCTTGTGCCACTCACAATTGTTTGAACAGCTCCAGTGTCGTGAAGAAAGGGTCCCAGACTTGATCCTAGTCTCGATTCGCCTACCGACCTACCTAGACGATGGCTTCAGCACAAGCATGTGTCAGATTTTATGAATACAAGGTCGGTAGTCATGTTGCATAGATTCAAGATCAATCCAGCGCACAATTCACCTTTATGCAATAGCTGTTCTGAAGCCAAGGGTCCAGGGTTGTCCCTAGTTCGCTGCAACCGGGTGTTGGTTCTCTCGTTTCCAGCCTCCATCTCTGCGGAGAGAACATGCCCAGCACGAAGGATCGTCAAGATGAGTGTTGTCGCTTAAATCGCTTAGCATGCACATGCAGGGACAGGCAGATGAGGGTAAATCTGCCTACTTATGGACATTGAACAACCACCAGAACGGGCGTCAAACTGGCCGTCAATGCCTGCCTGCCTACCTACCTCCCTACAAGAATGACTGCTTTCCGGATAGATGAGAACCATCTACCGTGCAGTATGGCTTGACATGCTGATTCCCACTCTCTCGTGCTCTTCTACGTCTGTTTCTCTTGTTTCTCTCGTCATGTTCCAGTCATCACCCACCGTTTGGTGTGGGAAGGCACTTCACAAACACAACGCATCAACACCCGCACATCACCTAATCAGTACCAATAGTGTTAACCACAGTGAGTGATTTGGTCAGAAGATTCGGGGATCATGGGTCAAATGGTCAAAGGGAATTCAAGGGTAAATGGTCCCATCTGTTGAGCATGGTAGCATTGGAAAACCTCATGTCTCACTCTCCTCAGTGTCACAGCACCCAATGTTGAAATTCCATTGGCCTCGATCCTTGGGCAGCTGATGCTATCAGGCAACGGATACAAGTCCTCCCGGTCGGTAAGGCATTTCGGTAGTTGTATTCCAAGACCGCATCTAGACTCTTCTGGAACGTCTCCATAGCACCACAAGCGCGGCAAATGGCAACACCACCTTCATTCAAGACAATCTCTCAGCACACATCTCGCTGTTCTCAGCTGCCTCTGCACTCGGCTTTCCTTATAGCCAAGGAGCATGGTTACTGTGCCGATATTCATTTAAGCTCGATGATCGGTGATCCATGATATACAGCTCAACTAGAGCCATCGGAAGGTTCAATGTCTTGTTAATTGACGTCGACATCGGCTCATAATGGCCTAGAACGCCTCCTCCATATTGGCCCCGGAGGATCGGGAGCACAGGGCGGCCGGAGCCGAAGCTCCTTGTGTGAGATGTGCGGCCCGCGAAGCCCATCTCTCTTGCGGACCAACCGCGGATTTGGGGCAACGCCAACCGTCTGCGCCATAGCGAACGCCGCACTCCGAATCCAACTCCAGGTTATGTGAGGCTCGTAGATCCCAGAGATTCTGCTGAACGCAAAGAGGTATGGCCAGAGTTGTGAGGCGATCTGGCCTATCATTGGCAGCAGCTGAAGCCTGAGCTCCCCCAAAGATCTTCGGGATGGCCACTTTCCGATGCGAGCATCAAGGATGTCGATGTATGCCCTTCTCCAAGATACTGGCTACGAATACTGTCTGGTCAGCTCGTCAGAAGAGGTGCTTTGTACTGTACTGTAGCACCATGATCTATCCTATCACACCACGGCATCCATCACCTTGAGCCATGTATCCAACAGCCATACACCGCCCCTACGAGAGCTCAACGCACCCATAAATCTGGCATGTGCCTAAGATTATGGGTCGCTCCTCTACCAGGCGCTATTTCGGCTGCCCGGGGCCCCAAACTCATACCATACTTGCTGTGAATCAGCATTGGTGCTTGAGAAATGACTCCGGACATGATACTCCAGGGCTAATATGTAGAACCATGCAGCAGCTATCACATTTAGCCTGGTCTGGCATATGCAGTACAAAGTTTGCGTTGTGGGCAGTCTGCCTTGCAGAAATCCTCTCCTCCTCATCAGACTTGACAGTTGGCACGAGAGGAGGGAAGCGAAGGATGTCAACGACATACTCTCCCATGGTATTGTCGCAGCCGCCACCTGCAGCCGTTATTCTATCTTCCAGATAGCTGAGTGTATTCAGTCTATCATCCAGGAAAATGAACACGTTGCCTTCAAGCTCGGCGTGCATCAGCAGTTAAAACACCCATGCCCGTTTGCAGAGAAAATTCCGTCGTCCGGCCGCTAGGCTCCAACAACGGACGTTACCGGACAGGGAGAAACGCAACAGTACAGTAAGAAACAAGCTGCAGCAGCCTATCCCAGCGTTTACTCGTCCATGTCGAATGCGAGCTCAAACACACGACGGCTCGCTTGAACACGCCCCTTGGCTAACCGAGCCGTCGAGCTCGACAAGACGTTTGCCACCATGCTGAAGAAAGACAATGCTGACTTCACAGAGACGGGTTAGTATACCAAGCCAGTGCGAACGGAGTCGAGTCATCTAGGGTCGACACGCATGTCAGGCCCGGGTCGCCTGCTGCAACGCTATGATGAAGTAGCCAGGGCTTGAGCGGGTGACACAACCAACCAACCGGGACAAAGAACCAGTGGCAGGTAATGCAAATAGCAGGGAGGCATCGACATGTTCCCACTCGGGGCCATGGGCATCCCCGAGTTGTTTCGATCCGTCCTTATATCTGGGCGGTCCACGTCTCCAACCCGCCAACCAAGCCTATGCAGCGCTTTCCACAACCCGGACCCTGGAATGTTCCGTCAGTAATAAGTTAACAATGGGAGCCTTGATTAATGATCGACGGATCCTTGTGCCCCTGACGTGATGGGGAGCTCGGAGGCTTGGCTCTGATCTGAACCACCAATATCGCGAGGCCTTACTGTAACAGCGATGGCGTCGACGTAAACACTTGACTCGACGGCAGGTGCCACTTTGCGGGAGCTGCCACGCCCTAACCAGAAACTGATCAGTAAGCACTCGAATTACTTGCACAACGTAGACATTTGGGTTGAATTTTGCCACCCATTAGGCGTCAAACATGTGATGAAAAGCAAAGGCCAGGAAGCTCCGTTTTGGTGAACGGTTCGCGACATCTTTCGCAGGGCTGAAAACGGATCAGAAACATGGCCGAGGCGGAGTGTAGCGACACGTTCTAATTCTAGAAACAAAAGCCAGCAAGCGTAACGCCATTCGCCACCTTGTTAAAGCTGCCGAGTTGCTTAACTAACCAAAGCCCCTGGGATAAATGCTGTCCTGGGGTTGGCTGAAGCTCTGTATAATGACGATGGCCGAGTGTCATGATCAAGGACGCACCCCGGCAGCTCTTGAGATTCGCATTGCATTGGCTCCGGGGGTTTCGGGCCTTCAAGCCTCAAAGGGGCCACTGCGGCTTACACGTCGGCCCCCAGTTAGACGGTCGACGATCTTGGCGACGTTTCCCTCACAAGCCACACGGACCCTTGCTAAAGAGCCTGTGTCGCGGCCAATGCAACAGTATTTTTTGCCATCGTCGAAGGCGCCTCTGAGCCAAGGAAGCACAGCGCATCGTCGTCATGTCGTCATTCCTGGTTGTGCGACGGATGGAAGATAGGCGTGTCGGGGCCTGAAACGGCGACGATCGGCGGTAAAAGCCTGGACCCCTGTTGACAGCAGGGTGGCGAGAGCGCCAGGCAAGGAGGTGGCCCTCTATCTAGGTGTCCAATGGCTTGGAATCAGGGTCATTGCTGTACCACAACCTTTGCACTTCCCACACTCAACTCTGGTGCCAACCTTGGGCACTGCCTCGCCGTGTACAATTGACCACTTTTTGGCGCTCCATCCGGGAGATTTGGCAATCAAAAGTGGCCGCGCAATTCAAACCCTAGGTATCTGTGTTATGAACCAGCCCGGAGCTTTTCGTCCGGCCCAGATTAGATGGGCGTTTCATTGGCCTGGTGGCGTCTCAGGGACCCTTCAAGGGTCCAAAAGGCACAGCTCGCGGTAGAGCACGCACATATCGTTAGTCCGGATATAGCAGTCGTACGACAGGGACCTGGGTGCGGTGGCCAACAATTGGGACGGTAACGTACATGGGAGACAAGGACATGCTGCGGTAGAGGTCTGTAACACGGTAGTGGCGTGCCTGCGTGACTGCGTCAGAGATGACTGGCTTTGGTGACGGACACGAGAGATTCTGGGGTTCGACCGGGATGGAGATGCGAGTGAAAGCGGTTGAGGCAGCATCGTGAAGTGGGAGAATCCCATTGTCGATCATCCAGTCGGGGGCATGGCCCAAATGGACCCCAGAACAGCCCAAGGGTTGCCCAAGTCGTGATGACGGGGCAATGGCCTCCAATGAGACGTTAGTGTAGCGGGAGGCTTATGGCCTGGGCGCATTGACTAGCAAGAGACGGTGGGCTGGTGGGTATTGACGGGCAGGTAAACGGGATAGATCGACATTGTCGAGGGTTGATGGGACGTCTGGTTGCTGCCCGTGGAACGCCGTTCAGTGTTGCAGAACAAGGGCATCCAGGATTGCTGTGGCTCTCCTAGGCAAACGTAGTTGTCAGCTGGACGCCGCCCGTTGCGTCGCAGGGCGGCCAACGCCATCAGCGCGACGACAGAAGGCTTGTCGATCTTGCCAACCAGAACTCAGCATGCCGCGCAGAGACCGAGCCTGGCCTGCCCACGGTCAGTGCCGCGGCCACGGGCCAAGGAGGAGGCTCTGAAGCACTTGGGCAGGATAGGTCGGGTACCTGGGAGGAGGGGAGTGACCGCATGGACGGGTTAGCAGGAACAGGAGAATGCGGGCGTGGAATTTGGGACCCAAGGTCATGGACCGGGCTGGACCCTCCAGAAGTGGCCCGAAGCCCCGTTGAGATGGTCCAACCTCCAGACCGAGGACTGCGAGATGCACCAGTAGCAGAACGCCGGGGGCAGGGTCGTAGCAAGCGCCGCACTGGCTGAGGTGGTTTTTCTCGTCGAGCACCTGCTGTGGCCGTCATCGAATGGGGGAGGGCGGATGTTGTTCCATGCTGCCCGACTCGCCCGTCGACGACACAGCGAATTGACTTTTGATTTCTGGACGCTCGTAAGGGCACAGGCGGGCCTGTCGCGTGTCGATCGGATCTCAGGGACCTCCACCCTACTCCGTACCGCCTCGGCTATTCCCTGTCTCGCAGATCCCTGCTTGCTGCAGCTCACAAGTGGCTGTCTCGAACCACCGAGTGGCAACGGCTTCGTACGTGTCCCGAACGGCGGGCGGATGTGCCTTCTATTTGTGGTTTGCTAGCACAATTGACTCCCCCCAAAGCAGTATGTACGTCGCGCATATCCTGGACCGTCGAGTATGTGCCAAGGAACTGGGGCCTCGCGAAAGAGTAAGTGGCTGTACTTGAGTGTGCGTGCGTATGCCTGTATGCAGACTATTGCCCATGCAAAGTGAGGCCGGGGAGATAAAAATGGATGTAGGAGCGGGCACCAAATTCAAAATTGAATGGCGGCAGTAGAGTCGTGCCTACTAAGCTGATAGGCAGAGTTAAAATTCCGGGGCAGGAACGAGAGACATCATCCATTCCCCAAAAGGACTCGGAGGAGGCATCACGGGACGGTGGCGAAAACGGTTCGTCAGGCAAGCGGGACGGGGAGTCTTACGTTCCCCTTCTGACACCATCTCCAACTTTTGACCAAGCCCACCAACGAGATCGAGCTTGTTGATGACCGTTTAATGTTTCAATGGCCTTCGCTGAACACCACATCTAAACGCCCAGAGCATTCAGCTACCGTCAGCAGAAACAAGGAGCCGGATCACCCCATGGCAGGCAGCTCTGCACCAGGCCTGGCCTGTCGGGTCCGTACTTACACTACTAATACCAAGAGACCTTCTCGTTTCGGAGGCAGACGGTGGCTCCCCGTGGAGCCGTGGGACCCTTCAGGGACCTTTTGCCTTTGAGACAAGCCAGCCTAGGCAAAGAAAGCAAATTCCCACAGCAGAAATCAGGAGTGGAAGTCCAACATGCGCCACACCTCGCTCAGACTCGGCGTCAAAATAGTCTCCAACCATGCTCGCTCCACAGCTGGATTGGATCCTCCCGGTCGCCCACCCCTACTTCCTTTCCACGCGCACACCCCCTCTCCTTGTCTGATGCTGGTCAAGTTGAGCTCTACTGTGGCTTTACTTCCCGGACCCCGTTTCCTCGCTGTCGGCGCCGTTTGTCGGCTCCCACACGCACCTCCAATCCCATTCCCAATCGCCTCTTGTCTCATCCCTCATCACGAATTAGTGGCACCCGGTACCTGAATGCTGCTCCGTTGAGAGATGGTGGGTGGGCAGTGGCGGCATCTCTTGCTACCTCTTCAGCCACCGTCGGCTGATGGGTGGTGGTGTTTGAATGGATAATGGATGCTGCCCAGCTGGACAGGGGATTTATGTTTGGGGTGGACAGGCGACAGAATAGAGTATCGGAAACCGGGGTCTTGATCACTACCTACAGTACCAACGACCTGCAGTACAGCAGCCTGCATCGACTTGTACCGCCAACCTCCACTGCCTCCCGGTGAAGCTGCAGCTTTGGCTGGCTAGCTGGGGCATCGCGTGGCTCAACTCGTTCTCCTCCTCTTGGGTCCATGATCCGAGACTATCAACTTCACCTTCCTTCTCCTTCACCATGTCTCTCGTTCGTCCCGCCTAGCTTGCACCCTCTCCCCACTGAGCTCCTCCGCCTCATCCTCCACCACTTCCTCCACTCACTCCTCCACTCACTCCTCCACCCAGTTGACCCGAGCAATTCCCATCCCAGAGCTCTGGTGACTTGAGGATCGTCGTTCATATTTCCCCATCTCTAGTATCAAGTCATGATTCACGCCCCCTTGTATCTATCATCCCGTCATCTGGTCTCTTTCTGATCATCTACCCCATCCCTGCAGCATACCCTGCCTTACCGTCCAAGGCTTCCTTGAACCCTAGCTCCGGAAGCTTTGACTGTTGGCCACTCACTATCCCCATTATTGAAGCCTCTTCTTCTTATCCTTGGCCTGCCACATGGGTGTTCGCCTCCCTCTCTCGCCCCTTCTAGAGCCACAAGCCTCACAAGCCCCCAGCGCCCTTCTTTCTTTTGAAGGGCATGGGGCTGTTGAATTCACCTGCTTCGTTTGCACTTCTTGAGCCTTCTGCTACTAGCTAGCCCTTTACTTGCGCTGCCAGCGTGGTCCGACCCCAGGTCATCTCCAGCGCGCCCCATCGTGCCTGTTCCCTTGAGATTTATTTCGCGCCTCAACGTTCCTCTGATCTGTGCATCTCGTTCTCTTCTCTAATTACTGCCCGTGCGGTAAGCCCTTTGTGTGGCTGACCGCCGTCTGGGGAGGGAATTTATTGCACATTTGCTCTCTACTGCACCAGTCTTGCCTGCTGGTCCCTGGCCGAGCCGGTATCCCTGTTGCGCCAAAAGGAAACACGGCAACATCCATCCATTCTTCTTCAACCTCGTCGTCACTTTCAAAGTTCTTGTCCACTCTCTAGCCACTTGAGATTTGGTTCACTGGTCTTCGACGACCTAAGCAGCCCCCCGTGGGGCATTACACGCCTTTCATCAACCACCTTCTTTCAACAACTGTCTTTACCACCATTGCGTTTTGTTCCTGTACTCGAATATCACGATTCTCCGGTGAATAACTCGACAAAAAAAATCCATACAACTATCGTCCCCATCGTTCAGAGCTGTCTTCCGCCCCCTCCCCCGCGCATCAAGCGGCACTGCCCGCTCTGACACACATTCTCGGCTCCAAAATTGTTCGAGATTTCCGCTCTCTAACCGCTCCTTTACATCAACCAGTCACAGCCACCTAGCGAGGGCTTGGGTAGTTGCTTGTCCGGGGAAAAAAACATCCCTGTTCACTTGTGGCTTCTTTGTTGGAAACTACACAAGCTCCCGCCTCGACTCCTGGCCTACTTCTGGATCGAATGAGCTTGGACTCCGAGTTACTCGTTGCGTGAAAGGTTTGAGCAAGTTACAAATACACTTCCCTGACTCAGGTGTGCGAACCGTCCTCCCGTTGGCCTTCAAACGGGACAGGTTTCTGACTAGCCAGCTCATAGTCAAGATAATCACATCTTCAACAACTCAAATGGGAGATATATCCAGTGCCCAGGCCTCAGACGTGGGAGCACTCGACAAGGACACTCCAAAGGTTGGCGATCCGGGGGCATCTCCCAGTCCACCACCCAGTCACTACGAGTCTCGAGCTTTTCCTGGGCATGACCCCTCTTCTCAGCCTCAACAGCATCCTATAGCCTCGCAGCACGCATTTACAGCTCAGTTCGACATGTCCCAACCTCACACAGGCCATCGTCCTGGGCCCTACAACATGGGCCCGATGGGAAATGCCCTTCCACCCGCTGCTTATCGGCCAGGGCAGTATCCTCACGGCACTCAGCAACGATACAACCCCACGAGCTCACCACCCATGATGCAGCAAATGCCCCAGTTCTCAGGCCATCCATCTATGCCGGTGGCTGCCCAGGGGTACTACCTCCAGCAGCCGCAGATGGCGCAGTACTACGGGAGCCAGATGCCGCAGGCTCAGCCAGGGTCGACAATGGCCCCGAGGCAGAACATCACATACTACCCTAGCCGGATGATGATGAGTCCTCAACAGTCAGCATACTACTACGCCCCTGCTCCCCAATACCAGCCCTCAGCGCACCCTGTTCCCAATACCATGGTCGCCGGGCACTACATGAATGGAAACCCCGGAACCAACGATCCTCGAACCATGATGCAGCCTACAGAGACGGGTGGAAGTCATCCTCAGCCTCCCAAGCAGGGGCAAGGTAGGGCTAGGAAGCAATCTCGTGTCAGGAGCGAGCTAAAGCAGAGCCCAGATGGAGCTGAGAGGCGCCAGAGTGCCGTACGTGGCCCGCCGCGAAAGCCGCGACAGAGTGGTAAGTCAACTTGCCTCGATGACAATCAATGCTGGCTAAGAGTTGTTTTCAGGGCATGCCATCTGGATTGGCAATCTACCACCGCAGACTGATCTCATGAGCCTCGTCCACCATGTGTGCAAGGAAACCACAGGCTTGGAGTCGCTATTCCTCATCTCTAAGAGCAACTGCGCGTTTGCCAACTTCAAAGATGAGGAGACCTGCAGCGCGGCGCAGAAAAAGCTGCACGATTCCAGGTTCCAGTCGGTTCGTCTTGTCAGTCGGCTACGGAAGAGCACAGTGGAGGGTGCAGCCGGCGTAACGGCTCCGACTGGCCCTTCAGTGGCGCCAACTACCAAGACGGATCAAGTGTCGGATGCCACGCCTATGCAAAGTGGGAGCCCAAACCCGGCGGCTGACCCGGCGGCTGACCCAACGGCGACGACTCCCAAGGCTGAGCCCGCTGGAGAGACGACGCCGCAGAAGGATAAATTCTTCATACTCAAGAGCTTAACGGTCGAGGACCTTGAATTGAGTGTCCGAACCGGCATCTGGGCCACCCAGGCACACAACGAGGATGCATTGAACAGCGCTTTCAAGGTAGGTGGCTCATCGTTTCGAATCTGTCACGGCAGTGAACTAACAAATCCTACCAAACAGGGCGCCGATAGCGTCTACTTGGTCTTCTCGGCCAACAAATCAGGTGAATACTTTGGTTATGCTAGGATGGTATCACAGATCGACGAGGACCCGGCGGCGGCTATTGAGTTTGCGCCGACATCCCAGGCGACAAGCGACCTCGACCTTCCAAAAGCTATACCGACCGAAGCGACCGAACACGCCCCCAAGGGGCGAATCATTGACGATTCCGCCAGAGGAACCATCTTCTGGGAAGCCGAGCGGGAAGAACCAGAGGCATTGTCTGATGCCGAGAGTGAGAGTGAGATGTCGAGTGGGAAGAGTAACAGTGCGGAGGAGACAGGTACCAAAACTTGGGGCAAGCCCTTCAAGCTTGAGTGGCTTTCGACCAGTCGACTTCCGTTTTACCGCACGAGAGGGCTACGCAACCCATGGAATTCGAACCGCGAGGTGAAAATCGCACGAGACGGAACCGAGCTGGAGCCTTTAGTCGGCCGAAGACTGATTGGGCTCTTCAACCGAGTGCAGAGCCCAGGGCCAGCTCATGCGGGCATCCGCGTGCCCATGGCCACGATGGCGGGCTTCCCCCCGATGCGGCCATATGGGCAGTGAAGACTCGATCGAATTTGAGACAGGTTCTCGACATGCTACTCTCGATACTGGTCCACTGGATTTTCTCTACAGATGCGTTTATGGCTACGATAATTCAAAGAAGCGGGAACACAGGTTTCGGTTCTATGCTGGACATAGTTGGCATATTCACCACAGGCACGGATCATTGGCGGCGGCTCTCGATGTAACTACAACACGATTCACGTCTCATCATGAAAACATTCGAATCTCCAGAACAAGTTCGCCGCTGCCCCGTGATGGGGCTTGATTTTACTGCTCAACCAAGGAGCTGTCCATCTTTCAGGCTACTGCTAAATTTTCGAAAATGACGGGTCTTGGAACCAGCTCCAACAGCTAGCGGCCAAGCCATAAGGTGGCTCACTAATCAAGACCAAGTGGCAACGGAACGCCCGGCCAGCAAGCCCTGCCGCCATGTTACATTGGCGAGCCGCGACTACAATGTCCAAGAGGTTTCGGGAACGCCATGCTGGTTTGTCTCCATCTCTGGGCGATGGACATGCCGCGCTTGAAGTTGACGATCGCGGTGGCTTACGACTGTGGCTGAGGGGACCAGAATCGGGCGGTGGAGAGATTCGAGGACTCCTATTAGCTGGACGACGAGAACTAATGCCAGGAGACAGTCGAATTGGCACTACTGGGGCGCGTTTCTGGAGCTCTCCTCTTGACTTGCGTTAGCTTGGCTGGCTCAGAGGTTGCGCATCCTATCACGATGACGTCAATTGGGGTTCCTCTTGGAATCCAGACCCAGGTTTGCCATAACCAACCAAGTTGCCAACTCCGCATTGTGGGGCCGGGAATCCTTCCTTCAAGACCCTGTCACTCACAACCTCAGATGCGGCTTGGCGTTACCTAGCAGGCAAGAAAACAAGCCAACAGTGACCAACAAGGACCAACAAGGATACAAGCGGTCACGGTGAATCATGGTTTCAACGGCTGACCAGAAATCCTGTTTCCCTGATGTTGGGCCCTTTCTTCTCCTGTTGAACTTGGCACAGCATAACTTGTTGAACCGTGATACTCTTATTCCGAGATAACACATCCCACAGCAATACACAATTTGTCAATGCACTGACAATAAAATCGACTAATCATTCTAACTTGAACTCCTGTACTAGCACGAGTCGTGTGCGGTGTCCGGATTCTGCTGGTATATCAACTTGCAGAGCCGAAACCCGGACCGGCCTTAAAACGGAGACATCTGAGCTATTCGACACGATGGCGATCAGTCCGTTTCTTTCGCGGTAGATGGCATGGATATCTACGTCGTTACTTTACTAGCCGACAACAGTTGCCGAGCGGTAGACCCCGTGAGGCCACGAGAACCAGGCCGTTTTAAATGCGACTCTACAGCCGGAGCTTCAACTACTTCTCGGAATCATACAAATATCTCGATAGTGCGTTCCCCTTGATGTCCGACAGCGACCCCGGTGCCGTTAGCGAACGAAGACATTTTCGGGGCGAGGAGTTGTTGGTAGTACGCGTTTTCGATAATACGGGGCTAGTCTCTCGGTTGGGTTTCTGTCAAGAGATACAATAACAGTTGCGGTAGCATGATCACTACGGGCCAATGTGGAGTCGGAATCTGCACTTCTTCTTTGGAGTAAGGTTATCTTACTTTCGGGTGTTCTGAATTGGAGGCGAGGACAAAGTCCACATGAGCTGGGTCAGGCAGGTATGTATGTTTGGGGGTTTTTTTGGGGGTCAGAGTATACTGTAAATCTATATCTCAGTTTGTGTCGATTTCTCTTTGGGTCACCGTGGTCATTGCTTGGGATATGCAGACGGGGGCCTGCTTCCATGGTTGGACTGGCTGTTGTTGTGTTGTGCTTTGGGCGATGACAGAACTAGCGAGTCGCCATTGGTATTGGTCCATGAGCGGGGTTTCAGTCACAGTCAAGGGGAGCACAGTTCTCGTTCTCGACACGAGGTTGGCCTTGAACCCAATGCCGTATAACGCCGAGGTAGTGGATTGCCCTGTTGGGGTGCAAACGCCACCCTGTGGGCATCGGCTAGTGGAGGAATTGGAGCACCGTGTTAGCTGAAATAACTAGCTGCCTTATGGGTTGTGATTAACTTGAGTAATCCTGCGAGTCAGTTCTGGGTGACTAGGCAATATCTCAAGCCAAGGTTAATCCGTGGGTGCTTTAGAGTTTCCGATGGCACTTGTGCCGCTCCCACTCCCCGAACAGGGTCTTTCTTGCGGCGCCTAGCGCCTGAAATCCTCTGACTGGGCTTGTAGCTGGAGGGGAGGGGTGGGCAAAGACAGTACATGGCCCCTTGGCGGAAGGTCGTTGTCGCATGGAGGGGGGGCTCATTGGGCTCCGATGTATGTTTCTTTCTTTCCTGGAAATCCATTGTTTCCACCTGTTTTTCGGTTTTGTTTCATCAGAGCAGTTGTTATCATGAAGTCGCTAGTACTTCATGGGGTGACATGGGGAACGGTCTGAGTGGTACACCTTTGACGCTGCTACCGAGGGCTCCCGAGTCGATACAGTATGAATACTTGATTCTTTTTGGGGGATTAATTAGAAGTAGTTTCAGTGTGTAACCCTTGCTAGTCCCATCTCGTGATTTGGGCATGCGGTTGAACCTGCAGTACTGGTCCGATTTCATAACGTCTTAATGCGCATCTTGCTTTCATTTCATCTACCTAGGCACATACTAGAGAGAGCATGCGATTACCGTACAACAAGGAAATAAAGACCAAACCCCATTAGAAAAACGCCATCACTGACACTAAAAGACTCGGAAAAGAAGAAAAGCATGAAAAATACATGTATTCGTTCTACATTATTCGCTTTCTCATGTTTGGTGGTTGACATAAAGTCAGGTCTAGGGTATCCAGTTGGTCTCGCATTGGCTTGTATTACATAATCATACTCAAGAACCACAAGCACCCTCTTCCATCTTGACAATCTATCACTCTTGAAAACAACCACTCATTGGACTGCAATGCTGATTACCGTTTTTGCTCCCTTCAATTAATCATAGAATATGCAGGAAGAATCATGAAGCAATTACGAGACCGTGGAGTTTTCGAGATCGAGTGTCGAGCAAGGTCTCGTCATCCCGTGCCCTGGCGGAATTTACTGGAAGCTTCCACCACTGTCTACCAGGTGCCCGCAGCTGCTGGCAGCGACGGGCATACACATTCACCCGATTTGATGTCAACATCACGCCTGTGCTACGTAATCCTGCGCGTGTTACGTCTTCTCTACCTGTCTGTGACGGTCGCGTCAATTCTAGAAGCTCCAAGTGGAAGCCTTCGTGAGCATTCGCGAAGGTGTGGGAAACAGCCATCTCGATCTGTCCTTCATCACCCCCAAGTATAAAGCAAGGCTTTACATCCCCCAAAGCTGGGAATCTTTCTTAATCAGAACACACACAAACAAACAACACAAGCAACATCTACAAAGCTCTCTTGCACTTTGCAAATCAACTCCTTCTTCAAGCTCTTCAAGCAATCAACCTGAAGCAAACCACACTCAACACTATTACCTACCAACCAAACAAAATGGCTTTCTTCCCCCGCAACTTCTACAACTCCGACGCCTCCTTCACTCCCCTCTTCCGCCTCCTCGACGACTTCGACAGCTACTCTCGCCAGGGACAGAATGGCCGCCGCAGTGGTCTGAGCCACTGGCAGCCCAAGTTCGATGTCCGCGAGACTGGAGAGGCCTATGAGCTCCACGGCGAGCTCCCTGGAATGAGCAAGGAGGATGTCCACATCGAATTCACCGAGCCCCAGACAATGCTCATCCGCGGCAAGACCGAGCGCACCTACACTGCCGGCACTCCCCCTGCTGGCCTGGTTGAAGGCACTGCCATGAGCGGTGCCATCACCGAGGGTAGCGAGGACGATAAGAGCTCGCACAAGGCCACAGTCGAGGATGAGGCCGAGGCCAAGGCCCATGAGCAGGGCACCGAAGTTGTTCAGCAGGCCAAGGAGGCTCAGAAGAAGCCTGTCGACTCTGCCAAGTACTGGCTCACTGAGCGCAGCTTTGGCGAGTTCTCTCGCAGCTTCAACTTCCCCACCCGCGTCGATCAGGACACCGTCTCTGCTACCTTCAAGGATGGAATCCTGAGCATCGTCGTCCCCAAGGCCAAGAAGCATGAGTCTCGACGCATCACTGTCAACTAAACGACACAACCAACAACCCAAATGGAGTGTACTTGATAACGAATTGCGGAGGACGAGCACCACAGATGATTTGATTTGCAACTTTCCTTTTCGAGTCAAGGCTGTTAAAGACTCACACTCTCTGTATTACTTACATGGACTGGTGTTTTAGCAAGTTTTCTTTGACTGTTAATCACAAGTGGCCTGCCTTGGTCCTTTCGCTCTCTTGTACAATAGATGAATAATAATTCAAAAAGTCAAACAAAAATCCATCCCAAGAGCCAAATCGTGACATGTGATATTCAGGATGAGATCGAAGCCGCTTAAACACACGAAGGCAATAAAAAAGAATGTTTTAGCTAAGCTTGTTCTAGTTGAGCTGAGGACTGATGACGACCCCTGTCATCAGGTCCGTCATTGAAGCATGCAATCTAAATCACGTGACTTGGCGTAGCGAGCTGGGCGCTGTTGCCTTCTACTAACGCGTCCCACCGCGCTTTCCATCAACACCATCCCCCCTCCTCCCTTTGCCTGATTACCAATTTTCTCCCCTCACACTTTCAATTCGCCCTGTGGTCTCACTTGTCTCAACAATTGTATTAAGAAATCTAGTCAATCAACATGAGTGAAGAATACGATGAGGCTCAGATGGGCGAGGATGGCGGCATGCCCGGCCCTGGTGCCCCTACGCCACTCTCCGCCTTGGAGGTAAGTATTTGGTACCTGGAGATTGTGGCATTCGCTGACCATTGTCTATCTAGGGAGTCGCTGGTTTGACGAAGCGCGATATCCAGCTTGTGGTCGATGGAGGCTACAACACGGTCGAGTCGGTCGCCTACACACCACGACGGGTGCTGGAACAAGTCAAGGGTATCTCGGAACAGAAGGCAGCCAAGATTCTGGCTGAGGGTATGTGAAAAAATACCGAGATCCATGATGGGATGGTAGCTAACGGTCTTATAGCCTCCAAGCTTGTTCCCATGGGCTTCACGACTGCTACGGAAATGCATCAGCGACGTAGCGAACTTATCTCCATCACGACCGGATCCAAGAACCTGGACACTCTCCTCGCCGGTGGCATCGAAACTGGCTCAGTGACCGAGCTCTTTGGCGAATTCAGAACCGGAAAAAGTCAAATTTGCCACACGCTTGCTGTGACCTGCCAGCTGCCCTTCGACATGGGCGGTGGTGAGGGAAAGTGCATGTATATCGACACAGAGGGCACATTTCGCCCCGTGAGATTGCTAGGCGTCGCCAATCGCTTTGGTCTCTCCGGAGAAGAGGTTCTGGACAATGTTGCCTACGCCCGCGCATACAACTCCGATCATCAGCTTCAACTACTCAACCAGGCCGCCGCCATGATGTGTGAGACGCGGTTCTCGCTTCTCATTGTCGATAGCGCAACCTCGCTCTATCGAACCGACTTCTGCGGCCGTGGCGAGCTCTCAAACCGACAGACCCATCTTGCCAAGTTCATGAGGACTCTTCAGCGTTTGGCGGATGAGTTTGGCATCGCAGTGGTCATCACGAACCAGGTCGTGGCTCAGGTCGATGGTGGGCCAAGTGCCATGTTTAACCCAGATCCAAAGAAGCCGATTGGTGGAAACATCATCGCTCATGCCAGTACAACCAGAATCAGCCTGAAGAAGGGCCGTGGCGAGACTCGTATTGCGAAGATCTACGATAGCCCCTGTCTTCCAGAGAGCGACACTCTGTTTGCGATTGGTGAGGAGGGCATTGGTGATCCTGCCCCCAAGGACATGGATAAGGATTAAATGGTCGAATTTTAAGTCTGTATGAGCGACGGAGTATGTGATCATGGTCCTATGGGTTGCTGGCGTTGATTTTCGAGGTCTTGTTTGTCGTGTTTTCGAAGTCATTTTCAGGCTGCAGGGATCACAGGGCTTGTTTCGAATTGCATCTGTGGCTAAAGACTATTCCTCATGGTGTAAAACATTTTCTTGTACTCTATTAAATCGGGAATGTATTTAAACCACCACTTATATGTGAATATTTGAGTGATTCTGTGGTGAAGTTGGTTGTCGTGATGCCTGTGTGAAGGCCTGTAGAGCTGATTGCCATTTCGGGTTAGCGCATGCGCGACGCCCAAGTTCCACCCAGAAATTCTGCCAGGCAACGCGACCGCATCTCGCCCGCAAGAAATCGATTTGCGCCTACCAAGGTATCGCATCCAACTCCTAAACCACCACTCCCATTCCACGATCAAGCCGATTTATGGAGGCGAGATGGACTCAGGCGAGACGCAGTATCTCTTCAAAGAGACTCGCGTGAATCTCGAGCCTCCAGCTCCTTCCAACGTTGTCACCATCCGAGTACCCTCCAATTCGATCCACGGTCGGAGCCATCGCAAACCAGCACGAGACAGTTCGGGCGAGGACGAGACGAGCTTTCGATTAAAGACCTTGGCGACATCATCGTCCATCTACCATCGACAATGGCACGACACGCCGCGCAGCTTTCTGTGGCGGATTCTAGAGGATGGCACTCTGCTGAGCATCCGGGCTGTTGATGTCTGCAAAAAGACCCAGGCCGCCGATGCACCTCTGGTGCTCAACTTCCACTTCGCCGTGCCTATCCAGCCGGAGTGCGTGGCGTTCTCGGACCCAGAGGAGCATGATTCGCTCTGCGTATTCGTCCTCGACCAGGCATACCAGCTTTACAGCTTCACCCTGCGGCCCGACCTGGTCAGGAAGAGGGCCGCTGTCGACGCTGGGCTCTCAGAGCTGGGCAAGGTTCAGGCGCCATCAGGTCTCGGCTTCAAGAGCCCTCACCGTATGGTGGCTGTGACGGCGGAGACACTCCTTGTGACAGTCAACGACGGTGGAATGATCCGTCTGGACAAGAACAAGTCCCACGAACGTAGGTTGACAGTAAACATTAATGGTACGCCTTTACTGACATCTACAGCATCTGCGCCCCTTTGGACCGAGTCATTCTTCAATGTGCAAGGATGGGCCCAGAACCTCCGAAGCCTTCTGCCCTTCCAGGGGAAGCACACGATAAAACACGGCAAGGTCAACATGGAATACAGCTCAGCCACGTCGGTTGAGGTCACCAGTTTTGGCCTTGATGATGCTCTCTTTGCCATCACAGTCTGTCTGGACCACAGGATGCGTATCTGGAACATTAACGATGGCCAGATCCTATACACGGGGGACATCCTGAACGCCGAAAGGAACCCGCAAGAGATTGGCAAATGGGCCATTGACCCTTCCCAATCCAACCTGGTCCAAGTTACTGGACGGAACCGAGGACAACGTATCTGTGCGACCTTTTCTCCTATCGGTGCTGGAGAATTCAAGTTCTGGAAGATCATCGCCAAGGACCCCCACTCTATCATCGTCGAAGACCTTTCTCCCCACAACGCCTTGGTGCCAGTCACGCCGTCATCCTCAGATGTGTGGACTCTTGCTGATTTCATTCTCTCATCCCCTGCAGAGAGCTCTATCCAACTCTGGACCCTCTGGAAGAACAACATTACCTACAGGGTGCAGAGACTCGAGGTGGACCGTAAGAACATCTCGCAGAGTTGGGAAGAGAGTTGGGACGGTGTCTATGCGGACCCCACGGTTGAGATTGCAGAGGAATCCGGACCCTGGGATCCAACCGACGTCACTGAGAAGTGGCTGCGGATCATTCTCAAGCCAGGCCGTTTCACAAAGGCCACACTGGAGATAGCGTTGACGATCTATGAGCGCGGGCTTGGAACTACAAGAGAGTTTGCCAAGGGCCGTGGATTGGCAGAGTCGATATGCTCGGTCCTTGGTGCTGCGTCGACTTTGGACCGAGCCTCATCTGGGGCCATGGACTATGCGGCATTCCGAGCGTCCAGCGAAGCACAGTGGAAGAGGTTTTACCGATTGCTGCTTGAGATGGATAAGCAACGAGGAGAAGCTATCGGCCTCTCCCTGGATCCTAACACAGACTTGACTTGGGTGGTCTGCGCAGACTTTGTGTCAGCCATCAGAGACTGCAGCAACCTGGAGCGACTGTGCTATAACCTCTCCACACCCGAGGTGGATCACGTCGCTCATGCTGCCTTGCTCGCTTCAGGTCTTAGCTTTGTGGATGGACTCGCGGATAAGTACACACAAGTTTCGGAGGCCGTGCTGCGACATGAATTATTCGAGGATTCATCCAAGACAGATCTTGAGAGAATCCAATACTTCTCCGACAAGTCTGGATTCTGGCGGGGAGTCACGGACGATGACGCCTATCAGGTCACGGATACGCTCGGTCAGAACTTTAAGACAGTGACAGATGAGCTCTACGCCGATGTGATGAACCTCATCGCCGCACCAGCAGAGGCCAAGACCCGAAACCTGAGACATCCTTTGACCGAATTTGGAAGAAAACTGGTTGTCAAGGCGGTCCAGGACAGCATCGAGTTGCAATGGAGGGCATACTTCAGCCAGCTCATTCTTCTCGTGCACATGGAGTTTGAGTTTGACAATGAAGCGGACGCTCTCCACCACCGGGTCGACATTGGACATGTCTTTAGACAACTCGTGGCGGCTTTGCGAAGGCTAGAACTTCTCAAGTGGCTTGCTCACACAGAGCTATCAGTAGCCAACAGCCGGGAGAAGAGCGAAACTGGCCCTACCTCAAAGAAGAGCGCCGAGGATGTTCAGTTGGTGACAGCTCTCGAGGTCAACCTGGGTCATCTCCTTGGGTTCGCCAACAAGAACGAGTCACTCGCTATTAGCATCACCGATCTCGTTACAAACCTATGCGCGCCAGATAGCGATATCGAGGTCTCGCCATCGCTCATCCAGTGCTCTCTCATCAAGAGAGAAAGGGCAGACTTGGCTCTTGATCTGGCTCCCTTCTGTGACCAGAACCCCTTTCCCACCTACATCCAGGGTCGTGTGCTACTCGCGCTCAATGACTTTAACGCTGCCGCCATCAACTTCAAAAAGGCAGCCATTGGCATGAGTGAGTTTCCTATTTGCCATTGTCTTCAGGATTAGCTAACGGTCTACCAGGTGCTGAGAATATCGAAAGTGACCGCCACAGCAGCGGCCTTCTTGACGATACAGAGTGGAACCTTCTGAACCACGGGCCTGCTAAGTACTACTCGCATATCGTCGCTCTGTTTGAGAAACAAAAGGCCTACTCGTACGTGGTTGAGTTTGCCCGTCTAGCGATACAGTTCCTGGGCTTCAAACAGGATGCCACCTTCACCAAGACGGACATGCAAAGCCGGCTATTCAACGCTGCGGTAGCGACATCACAGTTTGAACTCGCCCACACCACCCTGCTGTTGATTAAGGATCAGGCTATGAGGTCTTCCAGCCTCCGCAAGCTCGTCGACAGAATGTGCGAGACGTACCACACCATCGAGCTTGTGGCTCTGCCCTTCCCCGGCTTGCAACAACAGGTGGATGATATTCTGGCACAAAAGTCCAAGGCCACCTTGGATGTCACGGAAGGGTTCCCTTACCACCAGGTGCTCTACTCGTGGCGGATAAAGCACAACAACTACCGTGGTGCCGCCTCAGTGGTGCTGGACCGGATTCACAAGCTCCGGGGCGCTGGCGAGGGGAACGAGGTGACAGGAGAGGACATTCTCGACACTCCCGTCACCAGACAGTACCTTTTGCTCATAAACGCTCTCAGCTGCGTGGAATCCAAGCAGGCTTGGATCTACGACGAGCCGACGGTACCGACGGCAGGATTTGGGCGGAAGAGCGAAGAGGCCGGAAAGCGCAAGGTGGTGTCCTTGGCGGATATCCGGAAGCAGTATCAGGATGAGCTGGATCGGATCGCGGCCATTCACAACAACCAGTTTGGATTTGAGGCGGACGATGTCATGGAAATTGTATGAGCGCCGAGGTGGGGGCGGTTCATGTAGACTAAACGTGTTTGTTTTAAAGACTCACAGGGGCGCGATACCTAGGTAGGACATGTTTATGGGATCATACCGGATTGATTAATTGTTTCATATGAAGGATGACTTGTTTATACGAAAGAGCTGCACTAGTTCCATCACCCGGTTATTCCCATCTTTGAACCAAACGCCAGAACCGATGCTAGAAAACGCGCAGAGAGTTGACAAGAATATACACCGGATCAACAAGAATGACATCTAAGTATCTTTATGCCTGGACAGCGCCTATCTGCTTGTTCTCTGGGTGCGCCGCCAGCGCGTGGGTGCCCGCGTTGGGGAGAGGGGCGGCATCAGGGGCTTGACGGTAAAGGATGATTTCAGATTGCTTAAAATACCGCCGAGCATCTGTGATGTCTTGTTAGCAGGTTGCTCAGAGCCAGGGTTGTAAATACCGGCCTACCTTCGTCGATGAGAACCAGGCTCAAGTAGTAGCGTGTAGAGAACTTCTTGTTTACGTCGCGGAACGTAGGTGTCAGATCGAAGCCTCCGAGGAATAGTCGGATGGGAATGGTCTCGCCGCGCGACGGTGAGCCGTCCATGATCTCGAACCGCACCAGGGTCTCGCTCTCGTTGTACTGGTTGGGGGCGGCGCCCGTCGTCTCCCGCCGGATGATGGACAGCTCCATGTGCTTGATCTTGAGGCGGACCAGCAGGAAATAGATGCGGCCGACGATGACGTCCTTAAGGTGGTACTTGGACTTGCTGTACTCGAACTCGATGTGAAGGCAGTCCTCGATACCCACATCCATCTTGATGCTGCTGTTCATCTCGGGCGGGATGCGGTAGCTGTAGACCCAAATGTCCTTCTCGCGGATCACGTCGGCCATGCGGCGCGAGACGGTGACGCGCACAAAGTAGCGCAGCTTGACGTTGATGCCGTTGTACGACTCGTACTGCTTCTCGACGTTCTTGAAGTTGAAGTCAAAGGTCTGGGGGTGCTGGAGCTCGCCGGGCGCGGCGAGCTCCTGGTTGAGAGAGAGGAACTCGTAGTGGTTGCCGCGATCAAAGAACATTTCTGCGCAGCGGGTTAGCATCTGATGGTTCGGATAGAAGAGCTCATGGCGCAGGCGCATCGAGGGGTGAGGTTTCAGGGGCTGGACGGCAACGTCGGTGCCATCGTGTCCCGCGCAAGGCGTCGCGTACCTATCGTGCCGATAAACTGGACCTTGATACCGGTGTGCTCGAGCCTCTTGCCGTCCTTGGGCCTGACGGTGACGGCGCCCTTGACAGACTCGCCATCCATGAAGAGGGGCGCCTTCTCGCGGCGGTTCTTGTCGAGCTTGACGTCGACCATGGATCGGTCGTCGGCATCGTCGAGGACAATGTCGATGTCGACGGGGGTCGCGAAAAAGTACGACATGGCGGCGAGTCTCTCTCTATCTGTCGTTTGTTGAAGAAGGGTGGGTGAGGCTGCGAGGCTGAGGCTGGCGCGGATGGGGTTGGGCTTTTGGTGGTGAGGACGTCGGAGGTCGGCGGCGCTGACGTATCGACCAGGGCTGGGCAGGGGACCAGTGGGGACCCACCCGAGCTCTCCGTTGCATGAGGTCCGAGTTGGAGTGTAAAGATGAGGATATTGAAGTCTAGTAGTGATTCAATTGCGCTGAAATTTGGATGAAACGAGCATAGCATTATATAGAAGTGTTTACTAAGAGATTATCAGTTTAAAACTGCCATATCACTGATTTTCACTCACAAAGCCGTTTCTTGTCCTCTTCTCAACTCACTACAGCCTCTCATTGGCTGGAGCTCTCCCGGAGAAACCAAGGACCCGGATCCGCCAGCTTTAGGTTCTCTGCCCACACGAGGGGCACACGGCACGTGATTCCTCGCACACGAAATTGCCGTCTTTTTTTCTCCACGACCCGCACACCAAGTCGAAATCAATTCGCGGCCGATTCTCCCAGATACCCTCAACCCCCCCGACAATCAACTAACCCTCCCACAGCCGGCAGGATGAAGTACATTCATTCCCAGGAGCTCCTTGAGATCCCCGAGGGGGGTACGTTGCGCCCTTTCCCCTTAAATTTCACCGTCGCCGATCCTGGGATCGATTTCCGATAGAGCTGGAATTTCTTCGCGATGGAGTTTGTTGCGCTTGCGCATAGCATGTTCAAAAATCCTCGTGGAGGTCCGGGCTATTGGGGTTGTCCACGGACGGCGTCGAAAGAATTGAGAGACGGCTCGGAATACTGACATATTTTGTCTTATAGTCAAGGTCGCCATCAAGTCGCGAATTGTCACCGTCGAGGGCCCCCGAGGCAAGCTGGTCAAGGATCTCAGCCACCTGGCCGTCAACTTCACCGTTCCCAAGAAGAACACCATCTCGATCGAGATCCACCATGGTGTCCGCAAGAACGTCGCCACCCTCCGAACTGTCCGCACCATCATCAACAACCTGATCATTGGTGTGACAAAGGGCTTCAAGTACAAGATGCGATACGTCTATGCCCATTTCCCCATCAACGTCAACGTCTCCAAGAACGCCGAGACCGACCTGTACGAGGTTGAGATCCGAAACTTCGTCGGCGAGAAGCTCGTCCGCCGCGTCGTCATGCAGCCCGGTGTCGAGGTCGAGACCTCGACACCGGGCTGCATG
>SSHR01000991.1:0-35530 GCA_006518225.1 Fusarium neocosmosporiellum | reverse complement strand
GCTCACAGCTCTATAGAAATAACAACGCCAATAACGCCCAGTAGCAACAGCAAGGCGGGCCAGTAAGTGATTTACCTTTCTCCTCGTACGAAGCACCTATTAACTTATTGCTTTAGTATACTCTCTCTCTTCTAATACGGCCAGAAGGTATTCGACTACTCTAGGTTAATTACTCGGGTCAATAGCTCGCTCTATATATCAAAAACGCACTTTAGCGCGCTATCCTTACCTTACCTAGTCGGCCTATGACCTTTCTAAGGGATCAAATCTAGCTAGAGTAGGTAATGGGCATAAGGGACTTATACGTAAATGCCTTTCTCATCTAGAGTCATGGCGTCAAGATTAAGCCTTACTCTTCGTGCTTATATAAGATGTTAAGGGACCTATCCTCGTATATAAGTCCCTTCCCCCACTATATTCGCCTTCCGGGTTACTTTAGTGGCTACTGTGGTAATTGCAAGTGGCCGGATCGCGCTGCTGGGTGCTCTAAATAAGATGAGGTTGAGAATATGTGGTTGCCGGCTCCCCAGCGCGTCACGTACGCAGCCGCGTAGCCTCTGGCCCCCCCTACTGCCGGGTCTCGAGACGATGACCCTATTGTCATCAGCGAGGATGAGTCCTCTGTTGCTTTAGAGCCTGCTCCGTATGACAATAAGGAGGCTATCCTCCCTGATGATAATGGGGGTGGTGACTAGGATCCCAAGCCCGAACCCGACGACGACGACGACGACGACGACAATGAGATGGACTTAGTCCCCGTCGTTGATGATGGACTCGCTAGCGATAGTACCGCTGAAGACCCTTTTTGGCTTAATTAGCCCTTTAGTATATCAACTTTCTCTTTTCTCTACGTACGCATAGCACATAACATAGCACCTAGATAGAAAGCCAATGAAGCCTTGGTTAATAACCTTGTGTGGAGGCACTAGGATGATAGCTGGCACCTTCACGTGGTGTTCTGGGTTAGTAACTAAGTCGCTTATATGTAGGCGACTTAGTGAAGCAAAGACCAGCTAAGTAGATAATTTAATAGATACCCTTCTTGTGATCATTTGCGTATGATGTGAATTGCTCTTATAGCGATGTGGAGTTGTGGAGTTGTGGATTTTGGTCATTTGCGGTATTTGCAGATTCCCCACTAAGGTGCCACCGTACCGCAGTTTGCGGGGAACGGGAAGCCCAAATTGCTTCGAGTCTAGGCATGCAGGTCAAAGAAGAAAAAAGACACCACAGAAGCATCAGCTGATCCTCCTCTACGGGTAGACATTAAGATATCGTAAGGATAATGAAATAATGAGCAAATATAATCTAATTCATTATGTCTTATTAGGATTTTCTTTTCATAATTTTAGTATATTTTGTCTAAATTTCTTCATAATTTTCAAGGGGAACTTTGACCTTGGCGTCTCTTTAATTCTACGCACTTGCTGGGGTTCCTATGCTTATTTCTCATTGTCTTATCTGACTGTCCAGAGCAAAGAGTTTAAACTTAATGTTTGTAATGATAATGCTGTATTCGGCGTGCTCGAATCGAATTTTGAAGAATACTCTACTAAAAATGCGTATTCCGATCCATGAGGATGAGTCTGTGTTGCTTTAGAGAGGGCTGAGGTTCCATTCTGAATTCGACTTTCTCCAACACCCATAAATCTACTAAGTTTGGTTACCAGTTCTCCGTATAGGTGACACCATAAGACACGGACTACTCCTGGTGCAAGGCTGGGTTATCACCCTCCTTAGGCATGGGAACGAACAACCAGGTAACAGCCGTGGCCGTCAGCAGTCCGCACAAGACGGGCTGCAAGACGGCAACACCAGCACTAGACGCAACGAGACCGGTGATGATGGGGAATAGACAACCTCCGAGTTGTGCAAAGACAAAGACAAATGACAGAGCCGTTGACCGGATCCGAGGGGCAAAGAGCTTGGAGCCAACCGAGATGCCCTGGTGCTATCAACAACAGTAATCGTTTAGAGTGTATTGAAACAACCTACCGTGGCAAAGTATGGACCCATGAAAAAGCCCAGCAAACTGATGGCAATTGATGCCGCGATGATGTTGGGAACCCTACATTGTCAGAGGCAGTCAAGAACCAAGCGAGGACACTTACAGCCAAAACAAAATTTGAAGACCAATGCTGAGAATGGTGAAGCCAAAAATCATCCTCCGAACCCCGAACCGGTGCGTTGGCTCAGCCAGAAACAGCCTTCCAAGCAGCGATCCTCCACTGAAACCCGCAGGAACAAAACCCATCTGGCTGATGTCTCCGTCGCGGACGACAACCAGATACTCAACAACCCATCCGCTAGCCGTAAGAGTAGCGCCAAGGAAGAAGAAGAAAAAGAGACTGATCAACCAAACACTCTTGTTCCTCAGGGCCTCCTTCATCAGGAGGAAGGCATCCTCACTTCTTGATGCAGGTGTCTCGTCAGCTTCCAGTGTCCGTTCCGTGACGGGCTGCTTTCTCTTGATTCCCAAGGTATCCCAAAATGCCACCGCAACAAGGACCAGGTTGAGAACACCGATTCCAAGTGGGAAAGTGTAGAAGAGATACCATCGCGATACACTCCCAGCTGAAGCAACACCGGTCGCAACGAAGGGACCGACAAGGCACCCAGCCATGTACATTGCATGGATGAACGCGAGCCATCGATGCGACCCTTTTACACCCGCAACAAAGGTATTTCCATGCGCATCCTGGTAAGCCTGGCCTAGACTGGCCAGCATAAAGGTGGTGGTAAACAAAGCAAAGGGTGGTCGCCAGGATCGTAGAGCATGAGCCAGCACCTGCAATCCAGCACCAAGGGCGAGCATGGCGCCGAGATCAAGGATTTGACACAGATGCGTATTTGAAAAGGCGGCCAGAAACCAACCCATAAAGTTAGCTCCGTAACTGCAACGGTCAGTTTTGTCAAGCAGACGCAATCACTCAACTCACACAGATGATACAATGGCCGTGGTAACTTTGTAATCTCGGATCACATGGGGGACAAGGGCTCCGACGCTGCCATCGTTGACTCCGGCGACGAAGAATGAGAATGCAACGCTCATGATCCTGAGCAGGTCTGCTCTGCTGGGTTTGTCAGACACATGCTCGGGTTCAGGGTCGTTGAGTGAGTTCCTGGGACTCTCGCGCTGACTCTGCAACTCAAAGGTCGCGGGGACGCTGCTGGTCTCTGTCTGCGTTACGGTCGCCATTGTGACAAGATCTAAGGTGCAATGAAAGAGTTCAGGAGTAAGCCAACTCCATGATCATGTTATATTTATTACCTTAAGCGGGAAATGCTCGGTTACACATCGGTTCTGTCTCCATTTGGCGCAGATCAAGCGTTCACGCGGCATCACGAAATCCACAACACCATGACCGGACTGGGGAATGTCGGGCCGTAATGGCTAAACCACGGTTAACAATGGTCCCGGGCGTTGAGAGAAGACGATGAAATAAGGTAATGGAAGACGGGCCGTTCCCCGGTTCAAGTATCCGCCTGACCTCGTTCCATCCGGCATGACGATAGGGATGGTAAGATCAAAGCCCCTATTGTGGGGTGATTCCATCTCCATGTGCGGAACCATGTCAGGGCAAGGCCTTGTTTCCTAACCTGGTAGTAAGGGAATCCCAGTCCTTGTGGCTACCCTAGACTGAAGCGTTTTTCGGCTTCACCTTGATCAACGCCCTCTCTAAACTCAATTGACCTTAAAGTATATGCGTGTAATACTGTTTTATAGATCTGGGGAAAACAAAGTTTTGTCCCATTTATAGTTCCAGTCTCTCTCATGATCTCTGTGATAAGGACGACTGTTATGTGCCTATTCACACCCAACTCGGTGATGAAATAACAAGAGTTGGTACCCAAACGCCTGTTGGGCCTTCTTTCAACCCTCAGTGCCAGCGCCTTTGAGCCACAGTATTGTATGCTTAAACTCTACCGCGCCTACCATTCTCAATGTCCTAGCGTGTATAGCAAAATGGCTTTCTCTTGATCTCTTCCCCACTTCTGATCAAGTGTCAATCCAATGATGATGGGTGTTCCCACAGCTCGGTCGCACCCATCAATCAGAGGGTGGTGATTTGAGCCCGATGCTCACGAACTCACGTGCCATATGCGCGTAGAACACCTACAGCGGTGCTTTTGCTTGGTTCTAGGTTCACAATGTCTCGTGAATCAGTGAGACCCTCAAGACGGCTTGTAAGGTTTGAAGAGGGAGTCGACATCTCCGTCTAATCTCGGAATCTCCCGAGCAAAAAGAGCAAACCCTCCAAACGGTGGCCTATCCTGGAGAACAAGCAAGATCTTTGACTTGGATGCTCGACCAGACGTTGGGGATCATCGTCATCCACGCTGCGTTCGTCCGAGACACGAAAGCAAGGCGCGTGATTTGATCGGCAATGTCTCACGCACTAGAAGAACAAGACTTGATCCCGGCACGAGATACGACGAACGATCTACAAGAACACATGGAACACTAGACGAAAGAATGCGGGGTCATGGAACTGCTCCTGAGGCCAGAACCCCCCATCCAACATCAGCCTGTGTGGTGCGGATGGTTCTTTTGGGGGAGAAGCAGGGCACGTTCCCCTCCTTCGGCGCATCAATAAAGCGAATGCGGCACAGCCAACGAGGCGATATTGGAGAAGCCAAGGAACTGCCCGCCCCCCCCGGGGTAATTGGCGCCGGTTGGGATGTAACGTTTGCATGGAGGCCGGGGAATTGGCCGGAGTGACGCCGTCCATACCTGCTATTCCGGGGTAGCTCCCATGCGGGGTGCCCACGGGGTGGCCAGGATCCCCCCGAGGATCTGATAGGCGGGCGTATAAGCTGTGAACCCTCTTGAAGGGCTTGGCCTGTCATAGGCGCGTCTAAAGGAGAACGAGACGAACCCAGATGCCTAAATGGTATGATCCTGATAATAGTTCCACGACTAACAGGACGGGCCATCCATGCATTAGCCCGACACTTCTCCCGGCTACAAGGAGCCGCCAGCTATCATGGAAAGCTTATAAGTTGGGTGCAACCTGCACTGTTGCAGTGAATCTCTCTTGGTCACCCGTCCATCCTTACACATTGTCATTGTTCATTTAGGCAGACACCATCCAACATGGGCAACCCCGTCGATGCAAAGGCGCCCGAGGGCGGCCAAGAGGTCGAGCATGCCTACGACCTTGAGGACAAGGCGTACGCTGCCGAGAACAAGGCGGCGGATGCCCAGAGGCAGGATGCCATCGAGGCAGAGAACGCCGAGCACAACATGGGTGTGCTCGAGGCCGTTCGAGCTTACCCCATGGCTTCGCTTTGGGCCTTCATCATGTCCTGCACCATTGTAAGCTGCCTAACACTCCCGCGCCCACTATGGCTTGCGCTAACATGACCTCCAGATCATGGAGTCCTACTGCGTCTTCCTCATTGGCAGCTTCATCGCCCTCCCTCGGTTCGCCAAGGATTACGGTATCTACAATAATGGTAAATGGGTCATCGAGACCCAGTGGCAGTCTGCGCTCCAGGCTATCGGTCCCATTGGTGCGCTGCTCGGCGTCTTTCTCGCTGGTCCCCTCACCAGCCGCATCGGATACCGCTGGGCGACCATCGGCGGCCTCATGGCCCTGAACGCCTTCATCTTCGTCTTCTACTTTGCCAACTCGCTCCCCGTCATGCTGGTGTCCCAGATCCTCGAGGGCCTTCCGTGGGGAATCTTCATCGCCAACTCCCCCGCATACTGTTCCGAGATTGTGCCCATGAAGCTACGAGCCCCTGCTACTCAGATGCTTCAGATGTTCTGGGCCATTGGAGCTATCATCGTGGGTGCCGTCACCTACCATTACAACACTTTGGATCACCCCAACGCTTATCGGTACGTCCTTTTCCACATAAAAAGTGGTCCTCTGCTAACGAGAGAATAGCATCCCCATTGCCCTCCAATGGATGTTCCCCACCCCTCTTGCTATCCTCATCTTCTTGGCTCCCGAGTCACCTTGGTGGCTGGTTCGAAAGGGACGTCTCGAGGATGCAGCACACGCTGTGGAACGCCTCGGACGCAAGTCGGTGATTAACAAATCGAACGAGACCGTCGCTATGATGAGGCGTACCATCGACCTCGAGAAGACCGAGAAGGAGCCCGGCTTTATGGAACTGTGGAAGGGCACTGACCGCTACCGTACCCTCATCGTGTGCGGTGTTTACGCCGCCCAGAACCTTACTGGTAACCTGATTGCCAACCAGGCCGTCTACTTCTTTGAACAGGCTGGCATGAAGACTGATACTGCTTTCGCCATGGGTCTGATCACCTCGGCCCTCCAGACCGTCATGGTCATGCTTTCTTGGATTCTCACAACCTACCTTGGCCGACGCACCATCTACCTCTGGGGTTCAGCCATCAACACCGTCACCCTAGTCGCTATCGGTATCGCCGCCTCTTTCGGAGTGTCAACCTCGGCCTCCCTCGCGCAGGCGTCCCTGGGTCTCATCGTCTCTGTCCTTTTCACTCTCGGCCCTGCCCCCGCTTCGTGGGTCATTATTGGAGAGACCTCTGCCATTCGCCTCAGGCCTCTTACCACCGGTGTGGGACGTGGTTGCTACTACCTCATCAACATTCCTTGCATCTTCCTGTCCAGTTACATGCTCAACCCCACGGTAAGATACACTCTCGCACGCATTTAAAGGGAAAATCTCTAACATAGTATAGGGTGGAAACCTCGGCGGCAAGTGCGGTTATGTCTGGGCTGGTACTGCCTTG
Source organism: Fusarium neocosmosporiellum (assembly GCA_006518225.1). Taxonomy (NCBI): domain Eukaryota; kingdom Fungi; phylum Ascomycota; class Sordariomycetes; order Hypocreales; family Nectriaceae; genus Fusarium; species Fusarium neocosmosporiellum. The sequence continues at coordinate 28,800 of SSHR01000991.1, read as the reverse complement.
ATCTGCTTGGTCATGGCATACATCTGGGTGCCTGAGATGAAGGGTCGGTCCTACCGTGAGATTGACATTCTGTTCCGACGTCGTGTCCCTGCTCGCAAGTGGACCAAGACGGTCATCGATGTGCAGGATGATGAGTAGATCAAGATTCAGTCAGGGATCTCACCGCTACCCCAAAAGGGAAGCTATTCCGGTTTCCCCTTGTTACTGTACAAGCGACGGCCCGGCGGGGCGCCCCCGTTGCTAGTTGCCATTACGTCAACTGCCGGGCATAGAAAAGACACAACGCTCTGCCATAGGCCGGTTAGGTTACATGAGATATAAATAGATGTGGTTGTCGTTCTTCGTTAAAGTATTTGCCCAACTTCTCCACCCATGTGAATGACAAGGGTTAACTTGGCCCTATGGGGACATAATCTCCGGGTCACAATATCACGGTGGTAATATGGGAGCCTTGATCACAAAATGTGTGTCCTCCTGATATTTACTTGACCCTAGTTCAATTTTCAGAAGCATAGAGGACCTCTTCTCGCCACAAGCAATTGTTTCGTAATCTGTAGTAAGCAACCCCTCCTCAACCTTCGGCCTTGCTTATGAGAACTATGCTATCTTGAGCTCTGTAAAACCCAAGTAATATTTTAACCTAGTAATGATTTGTAAGAATTTACTATGGGCTAGTAGCTATGCTATATAATGTGGTGCACGAAATACCGACTTCCTTATTATGTTTGAGCCAATGCTCACAATCACGATATCAGGCACTACACTAAAGTTGATCTTGTTCAAAACTTCCCAGGCACCACGCTTTCATCACTGTCCTTCGTTGAGAAATGCTGTGCACTCCATCTCTACATCCGTACCCAGTGGGAGTTGGTGCACCGCAACGCAAGTGCGAGCCTATGATACCATTAGACTTGTTCTTGTGCAAGAGAATACAGTATGAGCAGCATTGAAGGAGAGACGTCAGACATACAGGCTTGGGACTCCACGTAAAGAACTCATCGTAAGCCTCGTTGATGAGGCCAAAGTTCTGCATATCGGTGATATAAATGTTCACCTTGACAACGTTGTGTAGACTGCTTCCAGCTGCTGTAAGAATCGCCTCAAGATTCTTCAAGGTTTGTCTCTTTTCATGCCGTCAACACTGTCTTCATCCAGCTACTGCCTCTTGTCGGGACATGAACACATACCGCGCGATCCTTGACGGTGCCCTCAACGAGTTTGAGTTCAGTGCCTGGGATAAGTCCCACGTTACCGGAGCAAAAGACAAGATCATTGTATTTAATAGCTTGCGAGAATTGGGGAAATGGGCTGGGCGCCTCTTCTATTGAGACAGCTTCCATCTTTGCAGTCATTGCTGGCGATGTAGAGCGGCGAGGTCGATGTCAAGAAAAGTGGCTTCCTGTTGGAGTGCTGAATTGCCAGCGACTTTGAAAGCTGGTCGGTTGGAAACTTGTTATTTCTGGTCGTATCGACGATGCGATATCATGCTTTACTTATAACGAGCAAGACACTCCATGAACCTAATCTGGGCTTATCTGCTTATCAAGTCATAATGAGTGAAGCACTTGTAGAAAACGCCCTAGAGCGGGTTTCCCCTCGGTTATTTAGCCAGTGGCATACCTTATCGAGCCATGGCTGGTGTCCCAAGAATTCTCGAGTTTGTAAGCATCCATCTCGCGCCCTTTCTTTGATCAGTGGATCTTTGAGCTGCCATGTATTAATAATTTGTTCTTTGCGCCTTTGGCATTATCTGCATTTTTACCGCTTCCAGCCGCTGTGCCGCGCCGAACTCGGCTGTAGAGGGGGTCGCTCTGAGATAAACCATTCGAGGTGCTCTTCCCACATCATTCTAGCTGAATCAATCATGTTGCCGATAAGAAGAATACATTCAAAATTGAAATGTCGCGTTCAATCAGACCTACACCGCATCGTGTGTTCTTATGCCGACCTTTCGAATCGCTGTACGAGCACGTCTACACTGGCGTCACCATCCTGCATGAACCAATCCATCCGGCGGTATTTCTTCCATTTGGGTCCTCAAACAATGGCCAACTCATAGCATCATGTGGTTGCTCTTAAAGAATGCCACTTCCCAATCCCCAAATTACCCTTCCCATATCGCTATACGGGGTATCCGTCAACGACTCCCGAGGAAATCGCCTCGAGATTACGAATGCCACCATCGCCATCACCACCATGACGCCCATCTCTGTACAAGACTTGGACCAATGTCCCAGTCTCAAGTGCATCTTGGTCACCTCGACGGGTGTCGATTGGATCGATAGAGACGCCTTCCTACGGCGAGGCATCAGAGTCCTGAACACTCCGCATACCAACATCGCTTCTGTTGCCGAACATGCAATGGCATTGTACTTTGCAGCAAGAAGAAGGATTGTCGAACTACATGGCATCATGACGACGACGGATGAATACTACGAGCGACGAACACTGAAACATCGTTTCCCTGAGCTTCCCCTCAGCTGCTCAAGAAACAATGGGTGTGTTCGGCAATGGCCATCTGGGGAGGCGCATCGAATCGATAGCTGCGGCACCGGGAATGCGAGCGATGGTAGCTGAAAGAAAAGGCCAAGCCCCTCGAGACGGCCGTGTCGCATTTGAAGAGGTGCTCCGCGAGGCAACGGTCCTTGTCATTGCAGCACCCAAGAACCGCGAGATAGTAGACATGATCAGCGAAGACGAGCTAAGAACGATGAAACGTGGTGCAATCTCGATCAATGTTGCGCGCGGTGGAATCGTGAACGAAAAGGCCCTCGTCACAGCGCTTCGCAGCGGATGGATCTGGGCGGCTGCAGTGGACGTGTACGACGGCGAACCGCCACAGCGCGGTGTCTCCCCGCTATTAGAAGATGATATCCCGAATCTAATTCTATCGCCGCATCTTGATTGGCTCTCAGTGCAGACAATCGCGAATCTGCAGGATGTAATTGTTAAGGGGCTCGTGGCGTACGTTGCTGGCGAGTCAGTCAATGTCATTCTTTAGGCCAAGGTATTTGGCTCTTTACAACTACATGATCACTATTCGGCCATTTCATGGATTAAATAATTTCTGGTAATAGTAAATATGAGCTTGACGTGATGAAACCATGCGCCGTCGTGGTGCCGAGGACGGCGTGTCTGTGTCTTCGCTCCGGAGCATCTGGACATCGGGCATCCCAATACTGTTTCCCCGCATATGGAGCCAACTGTGCTATAAAGCAAGCCCGCCTCATTCTGTACAGTTACCACTCTCAACCTTTCATTCTATCTCAGCAACACAAGTCAGCCAAAATGTCGATCCAGAAAGCTTCATATGGTAAAGACCCTTTGTCTGTCTACACCAAGGTCTCTAACGCTTCCTAGTTACGGTCGATGTCTTCACCTGTACGCGGTACCATAGCCATTCTATTTCAGGTGTTCATCGCTCTGTGTTTATCCCGAGTACTAACCCTGCGTACTCAGGTTCAAGGGAAACCCCCTGGCTGTCATCAAAATCGAAGGCGAAGCGTTCTCTCATGAGCACATGCTGACGATCACACGAGAGTTCAAGTACTCCGAGACTGTGTTTCTGCGTCAGAACCAAGATGGCCAGCTCAGCATGGACATTTTCACGCCGGCAGGCGACCTGGACTTTGCTGGCCACCCCGTCATCGGCACCGGCTACGTGCTATTTCACCGGTTGCTGCTAGGCATCTCTCTTCCAGACCCTCTACCTGAGACCATCTCTGTCTCGATCAAAGCCGGGACAGTTCTCCTTCGTTACATTCCTGAAAGCGATACTGTTCTTGCTGAGGTGTCTCACAACGTGCACATCCATTCTCGTGGCACGCCCAAGCAAAACATCCTCGACACGCAGCCCAACTTGGTCGATCAGGCATCCAGGCTGAGGCAAGATTACCCCGCTGTTTCAATCGTCAAGGGAGTGACGTATACCCTCGTCGACATGTCGGATCAGGAGGACCTTTTCGCTCGTGTGGCCGCTGGCAGAAGCCAAGACACACCCCTGGACGATGGATGGGCTCCTTCACACACTGGCACCATGTACTACCGACGCCAAGATGTGTCGGATGACAAAGGCACCACAGTTGAGCATCTGCGTGTGCGCATGATTGCTATCGACTTGGAGGATCCGGCCACCGGGAGTGCATGCTGTTCACTGGCGGCGTATCTGGCTCTGATGCGGAGAGGAGCGGGTAGCTCTCACCGCTTTTACATGAAACAAGGGCGTGAGATTGGGCGTGAGAGTGACATAGTTGTCGATGTTGTGTTGAATGAATCTGGAAACGCCGTGTCGTCCATGTTTCTCTCCGGGTTGGCAACGCTGGTGGCTGAAGGAACCATTCGATTGCCTTGAGATGAGTCATTCTGCTAGTGGAATAACAAAGAATTCAGACGATCTGATGCTTCAAACTGGTGCAAGAACTGTGTCTCGATTGAGTAAACATGGTTACATGTGGCTTTTGTCGGCTTATCGCAATGTCATGGTGTGACTGTAACTCTCGCAGCCTTATCATGCATGTATGCTTGAGTCAAGTGTGGATATGGGCTTGTCAATTTCACCCTTCCCAAGTTAGATTGACGAGCCAATTGCGCGCCGCGTTCCACATATATCACACCGGATTCTTGACGTTGCATATAGCCTTTTTCCTAGCACCTGTTGCCACTCCGATGCCGGGAGTAACCCGCGAGAGATCGATAAGTTGAAATATCAGGCCTCGAGCATGAGTGTTGGCTCATCTTGACACCAACCGCAACGCAGCCGTATTCTGAAAAATGAAGAACGTACAGGGGTTCAAGATTGATGACTGGAGTATGTGGTTGTCGTCGATATCCCTCGCTAAAAATCTGAACAGCTGACACTGAATTTATAGTTCGGGTCTATGGTGTGAGTTTGGCATAAATGCCATGGAGGCGAGAACATTGCTGACGTCCCACAAGGCCAACAGTCGCTATGGGCCGGAAGGTTAGAAAACAAGCATTTTGAATTTCAAAATTACTGACAAGCGACAATGGCAGGCTCCTACGCCTCGGCACTCTCGATTAATGACCTCCAGCAACTGTCTACAGATCCCACCCTCGAGGTCGTGAATCGAGACGTAGAGCTTAGCTATGGCTCTTTTGAGGGCTCTCTTGAGCTCCGAGAGGGCATAGCCGCGGTGCACTCATCGGAAGACTCAAAGCTCACTGCCGACAACGTCATCATCACGCCCGGCTCCATCATGGCTAACTATCTGGTTCTGGACACCATCTGCCATCAAGGCGACCATGTGATCTGCCAGTATCCCACGTACGGCCAGTTGTATCTCGTACCACAGTTTAACGGTGTCGACGTTAGCTTGTGGAAGATGGATGAGGAGAATGAATGGCTGCCAAGCATTGATGAGCTCGAGACTTTGATCAGACCCAACACCAAGACGATCATCCTCAAGTATGTCTTGAAGCATGGCGTTTCATTTCAAAGGTATGCTAATAGGATCTAGTACCCCAAATAACCCACCGGTGCCGTTTTGAAAGAAAACTTCCTTTCCCAGGTGATCAAAGTTGCCAGCAGCCGCGGCATCTTTGTTTTCAGTGACGAGGTCTTCAACCCCCTGGTCTTCACCAGCCCCAAGCCACCCTCACTGGTGACTCTCGGCTACGAACACACCGCTGCCACCGGCTCACTATCCAAAGCGTTTGCTATTCCTGGCATTCGGTTAGGATGGATCGTGACGAAGAACGAAAAACTGATGCAGGAGATCACCACGAAGAGAGACTTCACCACCATTGCAGTGTCCCGACTGGACGATAGTGTCGCCTCGTTTGCCCTGAACCTGGCTGTGATGCCCAAGGTGATGGAACGAAATCTCTCTCTATGTCGGGAGAGCGTGCTGCTTCTGGAAGACTTTGTCGAGCGAAACAAGGCGCGGGTGCAATGGGTCAAGCCAGAAGGTTCGGGAATGGCATTCATCAGGATCCTCAACTCCGATGGCGAGCCGGTCGATGACGCAGATTTCTGCAAGAAGTTGAAGGAAGAAGAGGGCGTTTGTTTGGTTCCAGGGGGACACTGTTTTGGCGAAGGTGATGCGGGTGACTTTAGGGGATATCTACGGATTACGCTGGGAAACCCTGCCCTATTGCGGGAGGCCCCTACCCTTCCTGGAGAGATTCATCCAGAAGCAATGACTATCATGAAGAGATAGCGAACTAGCATCTTCTGAATTGCCTCATTTGAGATGGCTCGAAAGATAAAGACTCTTTACATTTTATAAAACGTGGCCTGTCCATCTTGAACTAGGGTCGTGGAACCCTAACCATGCCTCCCCTGAATTGCGCTCTGGATACAATTTTCCATCCACATTTGATAACATGTGACCTATATACATAACTAGACACATCTATTTACACATTGGGTGGTGGGTACTCTGGGTGCACTGCCACTCCCTTAGCAACCAGCTTGCTCTCAACGGGCGCCTCCTCGGGGTTCGGGCATTTCGGAATAACGGTACACAAAGCGAAGTCAACACTCACCCCTTCAGCATGCTTTGATTCCTAATCAGCAACCACGGAAGTTGAGATCCAAGTCCAGTCGGAGAGACGAACAACACTCGAGCCCTCTGCCCGTTCCATGCCATGGTAGACCCCGAAGATGGAACCAGTGCCTGTTAAATCGGACTTCCGGATACGTTCGAAGTCCAGTGCTGACTTTGTCCAGTGAGGGATCCCGCATTCGACATCGATATCCATCTGTGTTGACACGTCAAGAAATTTCGGACCGTCGGGGCCATCGAACTGCTCGGTGAGTTGAAAGATGTAGGCGTGTAGCAGATGCTTCTGTAGCTCAAGCACATCCGCAGGACGCAGCTCTCGTAACTCAGCCAAGCTTCTGATGGGCAGCATGGGGATCTCTTGCTCCATGAAGAAGTTGCATAGCGACGTTATGGTCTTGTTGATCTGCTGGCATGTGGCGACATCAACAGAAACCCCACAGTCGGCAAGCTTCAGTTTTCCATCTTCTGCCTCTCGAGAAACTCGGGTCGTGAAGTCATCGAATATCATGGCGAATCCTTTCCAGAGCCCGAGGGCTAACCACAAAGATCCTGTGCGGGCGAGTGGTTTGCTCCAGCCATGACACTGCGCGGTGAGGTCCTTTTCCGAAACGCCGGCATCGAAAATGAAGAGTCGGTCAATCCCTTCCGACAATAGGGCTGCCAGTTGCACTTTGACTTGACGGACGACGGCGTTCTCGGACGGCAGCGCAACGAAGAGGGCGAGGCGGTGGTCGAAGCCAAGGATATGCAGGGCCTGGTCAAAGATGACCGAGTGCTTGCCAACCAAGCCGATTGATGATGTCTTATCGCCTAGCACGCCCTGTACATGGAGACGGCTCATGGTATTGAGATGTGCCGACTTTTCAATGCTTGATTCGAAGAAACAGCAGACGATACTTGGTCCGTCTACGCCCCAGTGGGCAAGGCCCCGGACAACTCCGGCGATGAAACCACCAGCTTGCTCGTTGCAAACTCTGAGACGACGATGATCACTCCCAGAAGAGACGAAATCGTCTACGCTGGAGGCCTCAGTGTAGATGGAGATGCTAGTAGGGACGTTACGAGTGCGGACGGCCCAGGCGACTTGCTCCAACCGTTCCTCTTGGCAAACGGGTAGGTTGATGCGTGTGAGCTGACCCGTGACAGCGTCGTGAATGATTTGATCTCTGCGAGAGCTAAGGAAAAGGTGCAAGTTGTCGAACCTATCTAAAGGGAAGGGAGGACGGGACGCGGGAGGGACGAAACGAATGACGCAGCCGTTGAGGCTTGCTGTGCTATGACTCCGGTAATAGTCGATGGGACCGGAGAATCGGTCTTCCCAGTCCCCTTGGCGCATCAGCGTGAGGTTTCTCGCCAGAAACACGCGGTCTTGGTCGTATATGTCGAGCTCTGGTACGCGGATGACATGGCGGTCCTCGTCGAGATCGAACTGCGGGAGCTTATGCCAAGAGACGACAACCTGCCTCTCAAGGTCTCGTTGGGACTCTCTCTGAAAGGCTTGGACGAAATCGCTCTGGTTGGTTCGGATGATTCTCTGGACTTCTCTTCGCATAGAAGCAACGCTGTCTGGGGGGTTGAGTGAGAAGAGGTGGGGGCAGCCCAAGTCGTAGGCATATAGCAGCTTCCGTAGAGATCTTGGCGTATCCCCTGACGAGATTGTCATGACTCGGATCATGTACTTCGAGGACACATCGGCCGCCCACTGGATGGTTGCTATCAAAGCGAGAGCACATTCGGCCGACATCTGGGGATCGACGACGAAGGCGACGCAAAGAGAGTCGGTAGTTGCAATATCCATATTCCAAGACTCAAGCCCGGCGCCATTGGCCACTCGGTAGCCCTCAAGCGATTCCCACCATCCATGATAGCAGAGGAACTCGAAAATAGGAGGCTCGTCGTCATCGACCTCACCGGTAAGATCGCCGTGAGCAAAATAGGCCGTGCCAGCATCCAAGGACGACCCAACACAAATGCCCCAGTCTGCGTCCCAGAGGCCGGCAATGATGAGTTCCCAGACGTTCTGGTCGCACAAACAGTGTCGAGAGACCTTGAGATGGGCGAAGCTGACGTTTCTGGAGCCGGGTGGGCTGTCGCTGCTTGCCCATTCACGAATCCCTTCGAAGGCAATATTCGGAATGTCCATTCTTGACGGGGCGAGCCGCCCACGGCGGAAAAGATCGGGATCGAGAGCGATGGAGGAAGGATCGGGAATAGGAGATCGAGGTTGACGTTGGGGGTCTGAATCACGGTTTCTAGTAGGAGTGGCACGGATGCGAGGATCGAGATCGGAGGGGATAAAGGTCGAAGATGAAGGGGTAAACAAACGCGAAGGCGGAAAACAAAGAGGGGAGGCCTCACTCCGCGCTCAAACTCGATTTAGTAAGATAACGCAGATAAGGGCAGTGCATGGCAGTGCCAGATCTTTTCCTGCACCTCCCAATAACATTATAAACAATAGGAATGCAAGTAGAGATAAAGCTGTGAAGGGATTGGCTATTTATGTAGATGAGAAAATTCCATGAGGGGATGGTGCCCAGGCAAAAGATGGTTGGTAAAGGTGCTTTTATGCCCTTAGAATTCTATATCCAACTGAGGAATGGTAACCTTGCTAGTCATCGACAGTATTTTCCCATGCGGCAGCCCACGACGGCTCTCAAAACGGGATTAGCCCTGGTAGGCCTGGGGTTGGTTCATGGCTTGTTGGCTATGGCGAATAATTTGCCTGATCAGGTTCAGTTCGGCGGTGGAGTTGATGTCGCCCAGCGCGAGGCGTGGATGTTGACCCCTGTCTGGCTATCAAGCTCTTTTGTAGGATATATCTGCGCCAATGGATTCGTCTTCTAAGGGCTGCATGAGCCAGACCAAACTAGGAGTGTCGTTACAGTTTCTTGAACTCGCTGGGAGAGGTTGGGCCATCGTGACCAGTGACGGGAATGTGGGTGATGTGCATGTCTTCGGGGAAGGGGGGCGGCGAAGGCGAGGCCTGAGACCGGTAGCGATAGAGGTGGAAATGGGGATCGAGGATCGAGTTCGTGGTTGAGACCTTAAATCAATAGCTCTGGTGGAGCCGAAATGAATGCTAGAATCGAGACTTAATCCGATCCAGATGAGGGTCAAGGCAGAGGGCAATGCAGGGAGCCGAGGACTGGTGGATCGGTTGTTTAAAGAGGCTGGAAGTCGGCCATGGGCGCAACATTTCTTATCAGAATGAAGAGACAGGTTTTTTTTATCACTCAGTGCTTATAACAGTTAGGTAAAACATTTTTTCGGTTCGAAGAATGCTCGCAAGAACCAAAGGTCGCTCCCGCTCACAGTCGTTAGACACTGCCGCTTGGCGAGGGTTATAACGCGCTCGCAGTTACACGACAGACTGTCAATCATCGACGGAGCTTGTTTGCTATTTTCGCTTGTACTACGAGTACTAACTCAAATCAGAGAGCTTCTTCAAGGTAGCCCAACATCGAGCCCATGGAAGATGGTTGCCTGTTCTTCCCATTCGGCACCACCTGATTTGGGCATCACAACTCCCCACTTGAGAGCACTGCAGATGAAGGCTACACTGATAACTAGCATAATCGCAACTTTTGTACCAGACGAATTAAATACCAGAGGGGACTCATTCGAATCAGAGATCGTCTGCAGCCGCTTTTATTCAGAATAGAGAGGCCGCTTGATCGCGCCAGTGTGCGCGCGGCAATGCTTGTTTGTGTTTGCGTATTGCCTCTCCAATCAGGAACGATCCTTATGTCAATACTCGCTTTACACAAAGGAGAAACTCAGCCTAAATGGAACATTCCGTTAGCTTGGCTAGCGCTTATAGGTATAAAATACCGAGCTACATGACCAATGCGGCACAGGCTGAGGTGAGATGAAGGAGCTGGCAGCTTACCAGCTGTTTCTCTACCTCCCATAAAGGAATCACCTTGCGCTTCAAAATCAGTCGATCAGTTGAAGTCATTCTCTCTCTTGGCCCAACCTGCCTCAAAACACCTTCCCCGAAGCTCTCATCGACACAGCCAGATCGGCGCACAGACAACTGGCACTATGGGTGTTTACACAAAGACAGCACTTGTACCATGGGACCCTACGAGCGAAATACATTTCAAGCGCATGTACGACCAGCGTGTTGTCTGCGGCTGGCGATATGAGGAGGTGGACAAGTGGAGGAGCAAAATGCTCAAGGGCCAGAAGTTTCTCTACTGGATCGTGCGTTCTTGACCAGTCTTCTTGCCAGGCTTCATTTGAGCCACGGAGTTGACACGCAGCAGACATTGGCCGACGACCTTGAGGGGCGAGAAGAGTTGTTGGCAACGCATACCGACCGGCATCCTGATGTAAGGGGAAAGGCTAGCGATTCATGGGAAGCCGAAATGTCTGACAAACTCCAGGAAGCTGAGGAACTATCAGATACAGCGAAAACAGTCTTCAACTCGTCGCGAGAACCGACGAACGGTCGTTTCGTTCCCATCGGCCACATCGCACTTGAATTGCTTCCTCAGCAAAACGAGCGGTTCGGCCTTCCATCCTCCACTATATGGATCATGTCGCTCTACATTTCATGGTATAAGTTTCAATACCAAGCCCTTACGAGTTGCTAACCATGGCAGGGCACTCCAGAGCGCTGGCCTCGGGCGTAGTGCCATGGTTGAAACCGAGCGCCTCGCCAGACTACCCCCCTTCAACAGCGACGTCATCGGCTTGGACACAGTCCAGAAACATTTCCAACTCGGTGACAACAATTTTAGGAAAACTTATTACGACTCCAAGGGGACAGAGGTGCGTGCGAGTGAAGAATGGTATATGCGTCAGGGATACGAGGCTGTCGAGAGGGTAGATCGGGGGTATGACTGGAAGGATCCCGTGACAGGGGATTTTGTTCCCGTGCCGCTTGTCTACATGGTTAAGAGATTTCATAGGGGATGAAGGAGACATGGGGCTCAATCAACTGTGGGTATACTCGATTGCTGGGCGGTAAAATCTCGGTCAGCTGGACGGTGCTTGAGAGGTTCAGTGTTGAGGTCGCATCTCAAGTTGAACTCAAGACGAGGCCGAAAGGGTGAGAGGGATCCGCCAACTCACGGAGCTCAGGAGGTGATGCGAGTGTCGCTCAATATTGACGAAATCAGCATTATTAAAAACCCATTCCTGAGTGCGCCGGTCAATCATCTCTTTTCAGTCGCCGCCTTTCTGCCTTGCTGCCGTTTTCCATGCTTTGTCCCCTTACTCGCTCGCTGAGGCCGTTCTCTTACAACAGGTGAGTAAAGACAAGCTCTGCTTGATCGAACAAACAACTTGAACAATCTCAAAAGTCGCATTAGTGCATAAAATTTGTGCAGCCACTGGGGCCGGCGTGTGTTTGTTCTGGCGAACACCGGCCGCCTGGCAGCGCCGCCGCTTGATTCACAGCGTACCTTGATTGTTTGTGCTCAAGCACTCGTTTGGAATCCTTTTCTTTTTCTCTCATCTCTGCCTCGCGGGCAATTATTTCTTCTGCTGCGCATCCTTCTCTTCAGCAAAACTCACTTCCTGCACCCTGCACTCCCTTCTCACCAGCTCCTCCCACGCCCTACCCCCTACCCCGACTCGACGATTCCGCAAGCGCTTGAGGCCCTTATCGCCTTGGTATCAAGCCTGAAGATCGATTGAAGTCTGTTCTCCGCAGCTACCTGAATCTCACGTATTGGTCCAAAGTCTCGAGGGTTCCAGTGCCATCGCAACAGCACCTTGAGCCCGACGCTAGCTCTCTCAGGTATGCCGCCCTTCAGTGCGCGCCGAAGTCGACTAATCTTTCCAAGGTCGCACATTTCAGCCAGATCAAGATGATTGCCCAAGCTGCCTCGCAAGATGGCCGGGCTCCGAGCCCTGTCACCCCCCTTCTACGACACACGGCGTGTGCAGCACCGCCTTGGACCAGGTCAGCCAGTCTGGCATGCTTGACGCTACAACCGAGGGGGTAGCCGACAGTACTGCCCATGAGGCTTTGGCATCCCGCCCTCCCAGTCTACTCCAACCACGCACCGATGCTGCCCAGGCCGACAGCCAGCCAGCTCCAGCTCCTGCCAACACCGGCAACTCCCCAAACATGCAGGGCCAGGCTATCGATGGGACCCAAAGCCGACAGAGCGAATGGAGCACCGAAGGCATCCTTCGGGCTGACATGAGGTACCACGCCATGCTCAACAGCATGAGCCCAGACGCCCGAGCCGCGTATTGCCGAGAAGTGAACAAAAACGAGATGCGACTCGAGGTGTTCAAGAAATTGGGTGTGCAAGCTCGAGATCTTACCATGAACGAAGATACCCTACTCTTGTCTGCTCGCGGCGTCAAAGAGGCCGAAATCCAAGCCATGATCAAAGAGATGACGGCAAGCATTCGTGAGGAGTTGTTGAGTGTTGGCCTACTCGACGATGGTGAAGAGTGAGAGACGAGCTCGGCCTCGGTCCCTGACCGTCCATCGTCCCGTGTTGCTGGGGACTCCGGCACGGCATCCAGTAGCTTTTGTCGCGATTACCGATCTCGGTCGTTACCTCGCCTCTCAGGCCACTAGGGAAGGCCAGAAACCTACAAGGGCGGCCTGTGATTGGTCCAGGGGGCACAGTCTTTGAAGTCATTGGTCGGTTATGTTGTCGGGTTACCATGAAGGTGCCTTATCACTTGTTCCTTAGGTCAGATGTCCTCATATCCTTTGGCCCTGGGAGCATGTTGCTTCTCTCTTGCTCGGGGAGGGTAGGCTTGGTGAAAGGCTTGTGGCTCATGAATCACAAAGAACCTTTTTAGTCGTCATAGAAATGTTTCTTCATTCACTGATATCTTACTGCTGATACTGTCGTAATATGTGAACCATGGTGCTATGACTTCACAGTGAATGCTTGAGTAAAGGACTTCATCGTAAGACCTCTTGAGGTAATGTGAACGCCTTCGAACGCCTTCAAGCTCCCTCTTAAGGATGATGTAATAAGCATGCAATTATGGTTACAACTGTTTTCCAAGAAAGAAACATGCACCATAGCAACCTGCATCCTCCTCACACCTACTCTGTCTTGACAGCAACCTTGCGGTATCTGACAATCTCCACACCATTCTCGTCAAAGCTCCGATCAGCAACAACCTTGTAGCCTCCAATACGAGGAAAAACCTTTGTCCAGAGGCTCCAGTAAACACCTCCCAGGATCAAGACACCGACACCAACAACAGGAAAGACGTAGTACGGGTACCCATCCGCGTTGATATCTCCCTCCGGTGGAATGAAGGGAACAAGGGCGAGGAAGATGTTGGCGAGAATGTAGATGACCGAGATGGGGAGGTACGTGTGCCAAGGGGACGACCAGTTCTCCGACTTTTTGTATTGGAGGTAGATGAGACCGACGGTGACGAAGCCGTTGATCCATGCACCGGGATACGTGTACCTGAGTTGTTAGAAATGATCTGAAGAGGAGCTTATAGACATACAGATTGACGATAAAGTTGTAGGCAGGGCCTGCTGGAGGTGCGAGCAGGATAATGACCGTGACGATCCAGTGAAGGAAGAGCTACAAGGTCAGCATACATTCATCAAGAACAGGGGCAACTTACAGATGCGGCCGGAGCGGTGAAAGGTTTGTTTGAGGCCCAGAAACGACTAAACGGCAGCATGCCTTCTTTAGCCAGTTCCTGGTTGACTCGAGCATGCGCAAAAGACACAGCCAAGACGTTACCCAAGTTACTCAGGGCGACGAAAGCAGGCAAACTTCTCGCAGCAGCGCTCTGTCCAAAGATGTTGCGGAAAAAGAGACCAGCCACGATAACCTCTGACTTGGCAAGATCAGACTTGGGAATGGCTGCAAAGTATGCGACGTTGGCCAGGACGTAAAGGATTGTGACACCGCCGATGGCAATGGGAGCGGCGATGGAGAGCGTCTTCCGAGGATGCTTCAACTCGCTAACGACGTAGTTGGCGTTCTCCCAGCCTTTGTAGCTGTAGATGATGTTCAACAGGGCATTCGAGTAAGCGTATGCTCCTCCACCTCCATATCCGTCTCCCTCTTCGATTCTAAAGGCGTGTTCAAAGTTGTGAGGGTCTGGCACACGACGGTGACCAGCAAGAGCTGCGAATCCGGCAAAGACGATGAACAGAAGAATCACAACCTTGAACACACCCAAGACGTTGAAAAGCCGAATTCCCCACTTTGGAAGGGTGCTGTGCAGGATGACAACAAAGGTGATGCACGCAACGGCAATGCCACGGGCCTCCCAGCCGTCAGGGATCTCCCTGCCAGAGGCAAAAAGGACATATCGACCGAAAGCCAGGGCGTTTCCAGACGAGAAGCCAAGAAGAATCATCTGGGAGGCCAAGACGCAGGTTGCTAGGTATCGAGGTCGACGGTAGACTCGCTCGAGGTAATTCTTCTCACCGCCCGATCGAGGAATTGCGAGGCCGAATTCAAGGAACACGCTGAGACCGCAAAAGGTGAGGAATCCGCCGATCACCCAGAGCATGAGACAAACCCCAACCGAGCCAGTTGCCGCAAAAATACTTGAAGGCGTGGAAAAAACTATCTTGTTAGTCGCGTTTCGACATTGAAAGATTACTCACTTCCTGTTCCAATCATCTTGTTCAAGATCAGAAAGACGGCACCTGTGATGCCAATCTTGCGATCCTCAGAGTAGGAAAAGTTCTGGGCGTCAATGGTGCTGTCATTGTCGGTGTGTCGATCCTCCTCGCTCCCCCCTTTGATGCCATTGTTGTAGGCCTGAGCCTCTTTGTTCTGGTCGGCCATGATGGTTGAGCTGATGATGGAAGCTGTTGATAGCTGCAGACAGCGCTCGTATTTAAAGCTGCAATAGCTACGCCATTACATATCCTATTGACGCGAACGTGAGACGATAAGCCACTAATATTCTCGGCATAACAATCTTGGTAGGTGGTTACACGAGCAGGCATGCAACCGTTAATGTAACGTCTGCTAGTCGATCAAAAGTCCTCCCGATCCTTACGTCCTTCCTCTTTACATTCTCGTTTTGATACATGTATACGACCAACAGCAATGTCGACATCGCATCCCTGTCTCACGGCATCGCCAAGACGCCGAAGATCACACCCCGATGACTACCCCAAGGGGAAGGTCCAAAACCCGGGGCTGACATTGGTGGCTTCACGAGTGGTCAGGCCGCGATCTGCCAGGCCACAAAATAAGCTCATAGGCTTTGATGCTAATTTTGACAGATCGGAGCCTGGCTTGACCGTGCCAGGGTGTATGATCCCATAGGCAAGTGAATCGCGTCTTGCGAGACATGCGAGGCTTACGTGGGGGTGCTTTCAAGCTTATTCTGACCAGTTGCTGACAGATGAGGAGGATTGTAGCGCTCGTCAAGGTTGAATTGTGCCTGTTCTTACCTCTTAGACACTCCCAATATCAATTAGAAGACTATAATATAACCATATCCACCTATTCTACTTATCATAATATCCTAGCCGGCCCAAATAGGCAATCAAGTCATCAAAGCGAATAAACTTCAACTCGATCCCCCAAGTGTCTTTGACATGTGGCAAATGTTGGTGTAAATCTTGCGCCCCTTGAATATACCAAGCAAAGCTACGGCAGTCTTCCTGAAATTCCGTCATGTCAATAACGACCTCTGACTTAAATTGCTGGCCTATCGCGGTCACCCAGTCTTGGTAAGTGTCATCAGATGTCATTGGGGCCGTTGAGGTGATTCGAACCATCACAGTGTCGGCCTTTATTTGCAGTTTCCTTGACTTAAACATGGCCTTCTGGGGGTAAATGCTGGTCCAAGTCTGTTGGTAATTGTCAGTTGGGATGGCTATAGTGGATAAATCAACTTGCCTCGCGCATTATGCAATGAACCTTCTTCCCTAGGACCCATCGATCTCGCTCGTTGTAGCAATGCGATAGTTTATGACCGTCAAGTGATGCTATCGGTGACTCGGGAATCCGGTTAATGCCCATTTCCTGAAGAACTGCAGAGATATTATCATCCAGCCCCCTCCAATCCGTTGGGCCGTGGACATGAATCACCACACTGCCCCCTCCAAACTCATAGAGACGATGTAACCCCATGCGTATAATACTCCACCGTTTGGCAAATTCAGCTGGTGATTCGCCAGGCTTCAGTTGAAAGGACAGGATTGTCCTGAAAAACTTGGGCCGTGAATACATCAAAGGTCGAAGGAGATAGTTTTCAGCCGTGAATTGTCTGGCTGGACACGTAACTGCAGTGAAACGCCAGATGGCCCATTCAATTGGATTCCGCTTTGCTACAACCGGAGGCGACCGACGTGGAGTGGCCAACGAGTTGAAGTAGCGATAGTCGACGACCAGGTTTCCGTTCAAGAGTTTGACATGGGCATGGCCCGATGAGTCAAGCATGGGCTCGTTGAGGACAACCGTGCGTTCCTTGGGATTTTTATCCTCTGTGGTGTCTGCACCTAAGCTCTCGCTAGCCAGGACCCCCTTGGAATTTGGACTAACATATGGTGCTAGAACCTCGTCTTTAGATGACCTCGGCCATGACTCTTTCGAGGCAACCAAGCCGTCACTAGAGCTCGTCCGCACTGCAGAGGCTCCAGGAGGGACTTTATCAGGCTGTGGCTCATTTGAGGTGTCCAGATTACCACCAGAACTTTTGGGTATCGGGGCTTCGATGGGCCCGCCAGGGTTCGTCCTCGCCGAGAGCTCAGAGGCCCCTCCAGCTTCGGAAACGTTTAGAGGCTGTGGCTCGTTTGAGGTAGCCAAGCCGCCATCAGATCTCTTCCGCTCCACTGAGGCTTCAGAGACTTCTTCAATGTCGTAAAATGCTCGAATGCTGTCATCATCGCTGCCAACGATCGTCGTGTCCAGGGCCATCTCTGTAATGTCGTCATTTCCTCCAGGAACCTCTGGAGGACATAGTCGTTTGGCGTAGTGACATCTTTGGGTAGCTGAGCCTGGAGACGAACAATTTCTTGCAGGATTTGTTCGGTATTCTCCCTGATAGTAGTAGTAGTGTCATTGCGAATCTCGGTAGTATCAGCTTTTGTCTTTCGTTATTGCCCTAGGAGTGTTAGCCTGGTTCAATTAGATTCCAGGTGACTAGCAAGCCATGCATGTCCAGTGCAAGCTCCAATGACGACTTGTGAGCCTCTAGGCTTGTTCGCAACTTCTCAACATCGCCCTGCCCGCCTGTGGCCCATGTCGCTTGGGCTTTCAACCGCTTCTGTCCGTATTGGGCAATGCAAGTCTCAATTTCGAGAATGACTGAGTTGCAGTTTGAAACGATACTCAAAACGTGCTGCCCTATCACCGGCGGAAAGGGCTTTTCTTCGTTGGTGGCATCATCTTCAATGAGCCTAAGAACCGACTGGAGAGACTGTAGCTCCCGCGATACCTTGTCAAGGTCTCTGCGGGCCTCTCGGCATGTTCGGACAAATCCATGGATCGACAGCGAAAGTGTGCCAATCGTCGATATCAGGCCGGCGCAACCAGCCGCGATGGACAGAGGATCCATCTGGTGTGATTGATGAGGGAAGTTTGACGCGGAAGAAATCAGGCTGTGGATTTCGAGGTTCAGCTCTGCTGAGGGGCACAACTGAGACCTCATTAGTGAGGCGGCTGAGCACCGCCTTGGCAAAGCGTTATCACCAGAACGCCTCGTGGGGATTGAGCCTGCGATTCTGCCTTGGGGACAGATTTTGAATGATCACTTTGCTTTCAAAAATGAGGTCTGAAGGTGAAACATAGTACGGAGGTATTGTAGAGCAACTTATCACATATATAATTTGTAGCAAAAGCGTTTTCTATCCTTACAGCCCATAATCATTCCACCCACATCATTTCCTACCATCTGACACCATCCCAGTCTATCAACCCATTTTCCATGCAACTATGATACAAAGTCTCAAGATACCTCTCAGAAACAAAAGACCTGATCCGTCATCTTAGCCGAAGCTCCCGGCTTCTCAAAACCCAGGTTGACCAGCGACTTCTTGGCTGCGCTGACCATCCCTGGAGGGCCACACAGCATGACCTTTGAGTCTGGTCCAGATGCAGGAAACTTTTCAGCCATGAGTTCCTGCGTCACATATCCGGTACCATACTTCCAGTCGCTTGGAGCGTTGTCGAGGAGGTAGTAGAGTTTAAAGTTCTGGGGATACCGACGAGCGAATGACTCGAGTTCTTTCCGGAGAAGAATGTCCTCCTCTGATCTGTTGGCGTATATCAAACTGACTTCGGTAAGATCTCGGTCGTCCTCGCAGATGGCACGGATGATCTGGAACATTGGAGTAATGCCAGTTCCACCAGCCAGCATGCCAATCTTTTTGCAGAGACCGTGTTGATACCGCATGGCGCCCTTGGGTCCTCGGAATAGCACCTCATCACCAACGTCAATGTTGGCCAAGTAACCTCCTGTCAGTTGTCCATCAGGATAGCACTTGATAACCAACTCCAAAGTACCGAGATCTGAGTTGTTGGAGATGGGTGTGTATGACCGGTTGACCGACTTGCCTCCGATATCTGCCTTGATTGAAAGATGCTGACCGATCGGGAGACCAAGCACTGTTGTGGGCGTTGGCAAGGCGAAAACCAATCGGTAGACGTTGGGAGCAATGAGCACCTTTTCGGTGAGCGGAAGAGCATGGCATGCCGAAGGGTCAAGCCATCCTCGTTGAATGAGAGGATTAGGCTTGGAGACCTTCGGCATTTTCTTATGGGGAGGATAACTCATGAAACCGCCCTCTTCGAAATGGAGAAACTTGGAAAGTCTCTTCACCGCCAAAGTACCAGCGACGGTGAACAGAGCAGACGCCAGAATAAACCCTTCAAAGAAGCCCAAGCCTCGGTTGGGTTTTGAAGAAAGCTTGAAGCTAGGAAGAACATCTAAGACCCTAGGATTGAACCGATAAGCTTGGTGCAGAGCAAGGGCACTTGAGACGGCGGCGGTGGCCACGACTGCAGAAGTGCGGCCCCCTGACTTAGTCTTAGGAGCTGCTTTAGGCTGAAGAGTAACACGCTTGGGAGCATCTTTTCTCGGAGCTCCCTTGTACTTTCCAACGCGATACTCTGCCATAATCTCAAAGGCATCCTCAGAATGACCGGCATTGTCAAAGTCTAACGTAGCATCTTTGCCAGCAGCCTCAATGAGAATGTCTGCGCCGCCAGGATGATCATGAATGTACTTGGTGATATCGTAGACTAACCTGTTAGCATCGCTTCACTGACTTCATTCAAGCAACACTCACCTTGGCCTTGGATTGTCATCCAGCAGTCATCAGAGGTATTGTGAGCTGCCACCTCCTTGGCAGTGAATTCCGGTCCTGAAGCCATGATTGTGGATGATGTAGGATTCAACCAGGTAAACGACACTTGCAGCCGCCGGTCAAGATAAAGGCCGTTATGAAACCTGAAATTGCGATGCTACCTCGTCGCAGTGACCAATCCAAACTTGCCCATTCTGGCAATGCCGCGGCTCGGGTCTTCTCGGCCGATCCCGCCGGAGTGGGACCCGGAGGCTCCGTGCGGGTCTCCGAACAATGAATTTTCACTGCCGGTTTCATCATATATCCATTTTTTACCTCTTAGAGACATCAATGCCGAGAGTCTGCATGGTCAGCAGTGATAAGAACATCCGAGAAGACGCGTTTCGCATCCTGACTAGCTGGACGCCGTCCCGGAGATCCTCATTGACCCGCTAATTATCCCCTATTTCTAAGCGCTCAACGTCCAATCCTGGACCTTGGAATGAGCATGAGCCATCATTTTAACAAGGTTCCACCGCCATTACTGTGTTCAAATTTTCAGCAAGGTTGGGGCGATGTTACGAGCCTCGGTTCATGCTAATCCACTTGCCGTCGCCGACGATGTGACTTGTATGATAAAGTAAAGGGGTCTGCAATTTGGTCTTTCGTAGCATGACTCTCATCAGACTCACAATGGCTACCAAACGATTTCACTTGTTGGGAGACTCCTCTACGGCCCAAGATATTGAGCTGCCTTCATCATTAGATGAGCAGTCTCTCCAGCATCTTGTGGCTTCTCACTTTGCTATTGTTGATCCAAATGGTACGTGGCTTATCTTCTGGGTGAATCATCTAACACATTCAGGGATTGGGTTTGTCAATGAGTCTGAGGCCTTGACAACAGTCGCCGATGTTCTCGCAGCTGAGGATGTAGCCATCACCATCGACGGCAAAGCGGTTCGAGAGGTTCCTGGTCCAAAAGGTCTTCCATTTGTTGGAAATTACTTTGAAATTTACCCAGATCATCTCGGCAATCATCAACGGTTATTCGAAAAGTATGGCCCTCTGTTCAAGACCACCAACATGGGCAGCACAATCTACCACACTAATGATCCTGTGCTGGCCAACATTGTCTTTGGAGAGACCGACTTTTTCTCGAAGCGAATCATTGAAGGTCATCCTCTTTTCCCTATTAAAAACACGGAAGCTGGAGTATTCCTTGGAGACACGGATACACCCGAGTGGAAAGAGGTGCACAAGTTTTTACCGCCAGCTTTGGGTCCCAAGGCCGTGAGACATTATGCGCCTACCATGCAAAAGACGGTTGAAGATGCATTCGAGGTGTTTGACGAGCTGGATGAGCGTGACGAGGCTTGGAACGTGTATCCGTACATGCTCAAGCTTGGCTCGCAGGCCGTCGGGAAACTGGTGCTTGGTATGGATTTCAAACACTTTACTACTGTCGACGCCCTTCCACATGAGATGGTCTTGAGAATCGCTCAATCTCTTGAGCTGAACAAAAAGATCACTTCCATGGGAAGCTGGTACCGAAACATGCCGTTTGGCGATCCTCAACGTCTTCGCGAAGCACGAGCACGCATGGAGACAATGATGGAAGAGTCTGTGGCGAATGCCTCAAAGGGTGTTGGAGATCTTGACTTGCAAGACGCTGCTCTTCAAGCAGAGAATATGGTCGATTATGTTCTCCGTGCAAGTGACAGCAGAGGTAACAAGCTACCTCGGAATCGCATCATGGAGCCTCTTGTTGTTGCTACCGGCGCTGGCTTCACCACAACTAGCTCCCTTTTGTCTTGGCTCATATACGGTCTTGTTGTCTATCCCGGCATGCAGGAACGTCTCCTTCAAGAGCTGGTGGATAATGGCTTTGATCAAGATACACAAATCACTGCGGATGTAACCAACAAACTCGGCTTCCTCGACAAGTACATCAAAGAGACACAGAGGCGACACAACCCATCTTACCAGCCAGCACGCACAGCCGCAGTCGACTTGATTCTACCTGGCGGCTACAAGGTCCCCAAAGATGCCATCGTCATTCCCGCTCTCCACCACATCCACAACAACACCAAGATCTGGGACAACCCTGCACTTTTTGACCCTGACCGCTGGGACACGGAACGCGTCAAGAACCGACCAAACGCCTCATACATCCCTTTCGCCACGGGTCCCCGCATGTGTGTTGGTTTCAACTTTGCTCTGCAAGAAGTCAAGGTGTTTCTGCCAAAGCTTGTGTATCGATACAAGTTTAGCCTGGCTCAGGATGGTCCGGTCGAGTATGACCCCATGTTTCAGCTTATTCGGCCAAACAACTTGTACGTTCGGGCTGAGAGGAGAGTGAAGTGGCCAGCGAAGAGCGAGAGCCAGTGATATGCTCTGCGACATGCAGATACGGTTTGGTCAAAATGATAGACTCAGGCGAGGATAGGGTTTTATAGAGCACAAGGAGTCTGGGTAGACCGGTGATAGAAATAGAAATTATTGTCGTTTAGACACCTGTAGAGTAGAGAAATTACATGACTGAGAAGAGTTGAATCCTAATCCGTGACACCAATCACTGTCCCTGCTGTTTCAATGCCTTGAGAGCAGAGTCCTCTTTCAACAGCTCCTGAGGATCTCCGATTTCTAATATCTTGCCTTCGCCCATAACCACCACAAGATCAAAGTCAGTGACGTGATCAAGGCGATGTGCGACCTCGACAACCGTCTGGCCATCCATGACCTCTTTCAGGATCTTCCGGATGTCGTCATTCGTCGCGTTATCAACACTGCTTGTTGGCTCGTCGAGAAGAAGGACCTTTGATCGTGAAAGCAAGGCACGCGCCAAACAGAATAGTTGACGCTGACCAACTGAAAATCCTAGCTCACTAAGGTCAGCATCAAGCCCTCCACGAGACTCGATGGCTTCCCAGAGTGTAGTCTTTTGTAGTGCTTGAATGAGTATCTCATCAGCCTGGACAAGCTCCTCTGGATCCAGGTTATGTTGCACGGTGCCAGAAAGGTTGACAGGATCTTGTGGAACCGTTGTGATGTGTGAACGAATATGCTGTCGGGGGATTGTCGCCAGGTCCTTTCCATCGATGCGTATAGATCCAGAAGGCAGTTCGAGGAGTCGGAGGATGGAAAGCACAAGAGACGATTTGCCACTAAATGGTCAACTTAGATATACAGAGCTGGCTACATTCTTACCTTCCAGATCGTCCACAGATGCAGACCTTTTGTCCTGGTTTAATGACAAGGGACACACCGTTTAACACAGGATGAGATTCCTCGCTAAGAACGTTAGAAAAGTCATGACTAGAGACACTCACTTACCTGTAAGCAGCTGTAATGTTGTCGATCTCGATTCCACCCTCTACAGGCCATTCCGTCGGAGCATCCTTCTCTGCCGGCTTGTTTTCATCAGGAGTACTGGTGATGAACGACTTGAGCCTGGCAATCGCGCCCAAAGATGTTTCCAGTTGCGTCCATTGATCAATAACAGTCGTCAGGGTTTGGTTGAAGCCCAGGATATTCACCATCGCTAGGCCAATAGCTCCCTGAGTTGTAGCCCCTTGAATGCGGAGAGCAAGCGAGACAAGCACCACCGCCATGCCAGTGACGACCAAGTCCAGAACAAGTTCAAGCCAGCGTTGGATGCAAAACATCATGTAAAATGGGCTTTGTGAGTCGCTGAGAAGTTGATAACCCTCGTCCAGGAAAGCTTTAGACCATCCAAAGGAACGGAGAGTAGACAATCCGGCAATCATCTCAGTGAAGTGAGTGTAGAGCGGTGTCTTTGCCTCAAGATCCAAAAGACGCATTTGGCGGGAAGTACGAAGGTAGTACTTTTGAATCAGGTAAAGAGCCAGAAAAGACAAGGGGAGAAATGCTCCAAAATAAGTGGCACCAGAAGCAACGACTCCGGTCTGAACGATCCCTCTCAGGGTCACTATTCAGGTTAGATATGTACAGCAGCTTGGATGTCTACTTACAGTCCAGAGTCAAGTAGAACGCTAGTGGCAGAGTCCCGTCGATGAGTGTCATATCCTGGCTGAATCTGCGAGGGTTTAGTCAAGGCTGGTTTTAGTGACGGATGTAACGTACCGGTTCAAGATGCTTCCACTTTCCGTAGTGGTGAAGAAGTATAATGGGGCCCTGGATAGTTAGATATATTCGGTTAAGCATGAGAGTACCCACCGAGTGACCGACGTCAACAGCTGCTCGTGCAGACGGTTAGACGACTTGGGAACAGCCATGATCAGAAAGTAGCTAGGAATGTTAGCTACCTAGGTACATGATAAATGTAGGTATTCTTACCCAAGATTGAAGGTTCCTAGAAGCATGGAAGCCATGGTAAAGCCGACGTAGCCACCAGCGTACTGGGCGTCCTTTGATCCGTCGGCCCTTTCAGTCCATAGTCGAAGCCAGATTTCTAATACGTCAGTATTATACAAGATGGCCAAAGAGCTACTCACGAGGCATGACCTCCAGCACAGTGCTGATCACGGCCAGGGGAAATACAATGCTGATGATTTTCCAACCCATCGAGCGGAGGTAAATCTTGTAGCATGCCGTGTCTCCAGTTTGACGGGCCAGATCGACCTCCTTCTTGGCCGAGGGTTTGTCACTGGGTCGAGGAGATTTTGCTTCGATCTCGTTTGCCTCCACATCCTTTAATGCTCCCCTGGCCACCGATTCCAACTTGTCGTAGGGTTCCTGATTGCGAGTGATGCGTCCATCCTCAAGCATGGTAATGTAATCGGCGGAAGGCAGGAAGTGAACTAAGCTGTTAGAAATGTCATGGAACGACTCTGCAGACTTACCTTTGCTAGTTGTCAAAATTACAGTAATTTTGTTCCTTCGCAAAAGGCCGCTGGGACCAAGCAGGCGTTGAAAGACTTTCTCAGAGGTAGAGTTGTCGAGACTGCTAAAGACGTCGTCCAGAACAAGCAGCCGCTTTTGTGAGTACACAGCTCGAGCGAGCGCCTTGGAGGGTTAGAAAGGTTCAAAAAGGGGGGGATCAACTTACTACTCGCTGTTTTTGACCCCCGCTAAGGGCTACTCCCCCTGAGCCGACAATAGTTTCATAACCATCAGGCAGTTGATGCATGTCTTCATCCAAGGCGCATGAGCGAAGGACCGCCTGGAACCATTTCTCATCAAAAAGCGACTGTCCTATAATGTTGTTCTTGATTGTGATATTTCGCAGCCATGGAATCTGATCGCAGTAACCAACAGAGACTTCTGCCCTGACGTGTCCTATTGTTGGAACGAGCTCACCGATGATGGCTTTGAGCAACGATGACTTGCCACATCCTACCCGGCCGACTATCATGTTGAGCGTTCCTTGCAACACGGTCAGGCTGATGTCCCTAAGAAGAGTCACCTCATCGTCGGTTTGGAACGTTGCATCCTGGATGGACACGGCTTGGGGCTCCGGATGGACGCGTGCCTGGCTCGGCCCCTCCTGATTTGGGGAATCCAGGCCCTTCTCAGAGATTGAGTGACGTTCCTCGACCGACGCTGAATGCTCCAGGCTTGTGCGCCCATCCTTTTGTTCTTCGAGCTGTAAAAATGCCTGTATCCGTCCGCAGCCCCCAAAAACGCTGGCAATCTGCATCAGAGATACGAGAATTACAACAAGGGGCTGAGTCACAAGGGAAATCAGAGACAGAGAAGTGAAAGCCTCTGCAACACTGAGACCCTCATCTGCCTTGGTCCAGTAAATGGCAGAAAGGATGACCACGACGGGTGTGATCTGGGCAGAAATGGCGGCTACATCGTTAGAAGAGCTCATTCAAGAAGAGAAAACTTACCAAGAGTAACAAAATGCACAAGAAGCCATCTAGCTCTGGCCGAAACTTTGAGCTCGTGCACTCTGAGGCTCTGGACCAGTCCGTGGAAGAAATCACTGAGACCCATCATCTTGATTCCTTTCATCTGGCTTAGCATGCTTGACGTTTCTCCAACACGCTTCTGGACAGCAGCATTCCACTTCACGGTGGCTGGATCCATGGCTGGCGAGATGATTCCACTCAGAATTGTAGTGACTTGGCTGTTAGTTCTTGTCTTTGGGTATATGGATTCCAGTACTCACTGACTGTTGGGACCAACACCAATAAGCTGGGTGATCCAACTTGACGATGCAAAAGATAGATTCCAATCGGCAGCTCAATAAGGTTCGCCCACATGTCATGGATCGAAGCTCCCGCTGCAACGATAACGTCGATATCAGTCGTCATAAGAGTGACAGGCGCAGAGTCTTTGATAGACGTTGTTCTCAACCTCAAAGTCTTTTGGAAAATCAAAGACACAAGTCCACCCCTGTACATGATGACCAGTTGGTTCGACATGTACTTATGCCAAGCGCCAGAAATGGCAAGGCCGAGATAGACGAGGACTGTGGCTCCTATCAATCCGCCTGCGATTTGAACCGACATCTCTTGCATGCTGACAAAGACGACGATGGCTTGGATCAGAAAGGGTTGAGCAAAGTTGAAGCCGCTGTGAAGGAGTCGAGGTGGGATGCCGGCAAAGAACTGCCACTTGTATGCCATAAAGGTGCATTTGAGTAGACAGAACGGGCTTGTTTTGGGATCTTGAAGCGGTTAGAAAAGGTATGAACCAGGATAAACAACCCACCTTTCTTCCATCTTTCCTCGATGCGTTCTGATAGATCATGTGTGTTGAACTTTTCATTGAGTGCACCCAGGCTACCCAGGTCGATCAGACCGCGGAACCCCTCGACAAACAAGTGATTGAGCCACCAAAAGAAACTTCTGTTCACCACGCCGACCGAAGTCTCCCTCACAGACCCCTTTTCGCCAGTACTCAAGCGTTTGGGGGTCTCTTCCAGGAGAAGGAGGACTGTCTTGAGGACAAGGGACACAGTAAAGGTCGAAGCAAGAGCTTGCATCCCTGAGCGTATCCAGAGCGTTCTTGTGAGTGCAAGGTCGAGAATGATGGTGAGGATAAGGTAAAGACTGATCAACGCAGACGGCTTGGCAGAGTTTCGATGTTCCATGTATGACAAGGCAGCAAGAGCGAAGGACTCGACAAGTCCAAGGGCGGATTCCGCTACGGATGTTTTGATCGATCGAGAGTCGGTGCTCCACAGCGCTAAGAGAGCTACTTGGAGGCAGGCATAGCTTATGATGGTGGCCTATTATACCCGCGTTAGAGAGATAAGCCACGACGAGGAGTACTCACCAACTTGAGCCACAGAAGAAGCCCGGGCTTTGTAACTCTTTCATTCTTCCAGAGAACCGAAACTCGAAAAGGTACGAGAAGTATAAAGATGCAAGTAGGCAAGAGAGATAGTATGCTCTGCTCAAAGAGGATCGTAAAGTCGAACAGGCCAGGGTGATGGGGCCCGAAGTTAGTATCTTCAGCCATACTGACAAAGCTCCTATGAAAAAACAAACATACCAAGACTCCAAAGAAGAATCAAAGGAGCAAAAAGACAACAGCAGTTGGCTTCATATTGAATGCCCAGGTTTCCCTTGATGATTCCCGCCTGAGGCAATCCAGCGCTCCATAGCACCGAAAGGGGTCTAGACCGGCTCAAAAAGCGGGGCGTATACGGAATACGTCTACGGGATACGGAATGTCACGCTTGATCAGCCTCAAACGGATGGACAGATGACTCGGCTAAAGGTGATCTAGAGGGAAATGGCTGTTGCCAAGAGGTAGATACTGCCGGAGATTAAACAGGGCGCACTCAAGGTGCTTATGTGAGGTCTTTGGTGTGAGCCCCTGACATAGGTGAGAACGGGACTCACCAACTGCGAAGACAATGGTGTAAGAGCTTTATCACGCAGAGCACAACTCTCTCATAATTATCCGGTTTGCATAAGAGAGCACCTATTCATCCACCCACACGGCTTGCCTCCCCAAAGCGAATAAGATCCCAAGATAGAGGTGTATCCTCCAATCGCTGAATACGATGTAAAGGGGTTTTCTTTACTTCTGTCGCAGGCAGTGGTATCCCTATAGGTTAGAGAGCAAGCGTTCACGCCTAGATCTTCAAAGGTCGACTGGCATGTTATGTAACGATTGTATTAATAATTTTCCCTGCCACACTGGGAACCCGTACATGGGTACGTCTAGGCGTACAAATAAAGTCACGTGATATCTCATACGTCTAGGCGTACAAATAAGATCCGTTACATAAGAGGTATGTGTGTATGGGGTCCTCATACATGTACGACCGGCCGTACAAATAAGATCACGTGATATATCATACGGCCGGTCGTACAAATAAGATCCGTTATGTAAGCCCGCCAAAGTGCGTGAGAGAGATCCTCTTCTTCATCTAAAGAAACAGCCTTTATGCGTGCAATTGAACATAGTGAATGATTCAGTAGGCATGCAGCTATTCAATGAATAATATATCATCTATTGGCGTTAGCTATTGGCAGCGCATTAGGCTGTATAAGGCCATGAAGCACACCGCGGCGATTATGACGATATAAGTGAATTACCTTAATGCATAAAAGATATAAGGCAGGGACTTCTCTGCTGAAAGATGCTCTCTATTCTTGGGGTTCCTATTTTAATATAATCTCTCCTGTACTTCAATATCTCTCTCGGCAGCATCCCATATTTCCCGCATACCTCGCCGCGCCGAGAAAGGCTGCTGTGCCATCTCTATCGCTACGTTCTGCTCAACTCGCTCACTCTCAGCCCTATCCCAGTCAAGATAACTCATCTGCTCCTCCTTAGTCCACTCTCTAGTGCTTCTTCCCTCCTTGCAACGTCTCCCCATCTGCTTATAGTCAAGGCACCAGTCATAGTCCGCTTTACTATAGCGGGTTGGCAGCCCCATGGCCCTCCGATAAAGTTGATTAGTCTTAGGGGCTCCCCGAGGCAACATAGTATACCAGGCCTCTCGTGATTCTTTATATCGTTAGTAAATCGCCCGGGGGTCATTAGGTCATAGTGCGGGCGTAGGTGGCGTAGCAGTTGCTACTAGCTTAGCTATAGGCGGTACCATATGGGTTATTATATGCGTTATCGTATGCGTTATTATATACGCTATAGTCTTAGATACCATAGAGG
>SSHR01000990.1:0-14048 GCA_006518225.1 Fusarium neocosmosporiellum | reverse complement strand
TGAGTATATGCCGACGGCGGCGAAGGAGAGAGCTGAGGACAAGGGAAAGGTACGGGGGGGTGGAGGAGAGACCAGGAGGTAAAGGTTGGAGGGGTGGGATGTGACAGGACCAGGAGAACTGGGAAGTCGGGACGCCGATGAAGCCCAAAGTCACTCCCAGACGCCCAGGACGGCGGGACTGCGGGACGTTGTCTGACGGAGAACGACAGGACAGGACAGGACAGGGCGCTCGAGGACCCAGCAAACCGGGCCGTAGGGAGGGGAATGGTGTCGAGGTGCTGGCCAATGCGAACGGGCGCCGTGAGGGACCGCTTCCAGAAGCATGGGATGGAGGGTAGGCGGCGTAGGATGCCCCAGGAAACCTCCCAGAGGTCCGGTAACAAACAAGGTGGCCGTTGCGGGATGCTTTCTTCAGCCCCAGCCCAGGGCCCCGAGCCGTCGGGTCAAGCCGAAACCCTTTTCAGGAGCCTGCCTATGAGATAACCACAAAAGTGCACCGATCAGCGGCCGAGCTGCGACCTGGTCATGACGTGGTCCAAAGAGTGAGGCCGAAGCGACCCAAGTTGAGACGGTGCCAGTCAGCTAATGCACCGTAATGGATAGAGGGACACACACCAAGGAGATGAAGGACCTTGATGCTGCTGCCCTCCTACTCTGAGTGGGTAAAAGGCGGTTTCTACTTCAGACCAGGAAAAGGTTGTCCGAGCACGTCGAGCCATGCTCGCACGTTGCGGCTTGAAATATCCAAGGGAACCGTGACGACACAGAGTCATCGTGCCATTGTCTCGATCGACCCCTCATTCATGAGCCACTAACTCATGCAGACCAAGCGAAGGCTGGGAAGTGTTTGTCACCAGTTCGGCTCGACCTTGGTGGCATGGGCGTGCCATTCCCGGTACCGATGTGGGCCAGAGTGCAAAGGACCCCGCCAGATGAGCTCCGACCTGCGCGCTCTCGGCTTGGACTGCACGACACTCGACATGGCTGCGCTGCATCGCGTTATGGAGGCATTTCTTCTGCAATCATTAGCCTAGCAGTCCATGCTGGTTCTGCAGAGCCAACCCAGCCTGCTGCATTCAGTTGCGACCGTATGCAACCCTTGCGAGGCCTGGGTGTTCGGGCCGGGCATGACACAACTGCCGTGTTTCGCCTCGCTTGCCATGGCACAGCACAACGCTGAGCGTGGTTCCTGTCCGCCCTTTCATCTTCTGGCAGATCTCAGGGGCTGAAATGCCACTCCAATGCGAGTTCCAAGCTCTGGCAAGTCGCTGAACCGCATGGTCGGTAACGGTGCTCGTAGCCGAGGCGATCCCGGTGGGTAGGTATTAGTTAGTGTCAATCCGCCTGGCAGATTACCAGCTACATGCTTGCTCTGATCCTTTCGCTCCATAGGTTCAGCAATCAGATCATTCATGGACCTTGACAGAGTTTCCATCGATAGGCAGGACGAGGGGGCCCTAGAGATTGGGGTTGAGACCTCGGTAGGAGCTTGGTAGCGGTCAGCGAGGTTTCTCGTTTCTCACACTGTTAGTGACGGGAGGGGGCGCCCAGGTTGTTGTTGTCTGTCAAAGCCTCGTTGCAACCCCATCAATTAGACTAGGCTAAAAAATTCAAGAGCTTGTGCCATTCCTAATCCCTGAGAAGCCTGCAATTTCTTAATCTAGGGCCCAGTCCAGGTCTCAATGCTGGGAACTTTGTAGAGACAGGGAATTCGGGAGAGGATGTTGCCGTGCCGCAATGGCGCTTGAGTATGCTTGTGCTGCGGCTGACAATGTTTCAGGCACAGAAGAATGTAAAATTGCTCAAGCAGGATTGAGAAGGGTTAGAATCGAAGCCTGGGAGGAAGAAGAAGAAAAGAACCTGGAGATGTACGGATGAGGTTGAAGGTTGTCGATTGGAAGGTGCACTCTTGAGACTGAGGGAGGTGCTTGACCTCCAGTTCATGCTCATGCCCTTTGACATTTTAGCGACTCTCAGTGGCTGGAATCCCCTAAAGCTTATTTGCTTCAGCACTTCCGGCCGCCGTTGCATCCCTTTTTGGAAGGAGGGGCAGCCCTCGCCGCCTAATTCGTCGACGAGGGAAGGCGCGTCATGGCTACTGACGGACCGTGTGAAGTCGCATCGCCAAAAACACGTCCATCCAATTTGGCTGGAGTGGCCCATGTGCAATCGAGACACTCGCTTGCTTCTGCCATACCAACCCGGACTCGAGATATACGCACATTTCGACCGTTTACCTTCCTTATCACATTGGCCCTTTGCCGATAGTTGATCGTCTCAGCTCTATTACTCTCTCTTTTGTCGACTTTCATTCTTGCCTATCCCTCTAGCTCTGAGCCACCTACTTTACGCGACACCACACCAACGCGCCGACTTCACCCCTTGACTACTTTTCTTCTACTGTCACTTAATCGACCACGCGCCCCATGAAATCGACGATATACAGATATAGCGATCGAACCGCTCCAAGGACTTCGCAGCCATGTATCTCCCTCGGTCATTGATCTCAAAGCTATACATTCACCTCCAACAAACTCGGCATCCGCTCTCTCCACCCGTCCTTATCCTTGTCGCCCTTGAACCAGATGCTCTTTGCGCGTGCAGAATCCTTACGAGACTATTGAAACATGACTACATCCCCCACAAGATCCAACCCGTGGCCGGGTACACCGACCTCGAGAAGGCTGGCCGAGAACTGGTGATGCCCATGATGGAGTCCCAGGGCGGTAGCGGAGGTGTGGTTGTATGCCTGGGAGTGGGAGGTATGGTTGATCTTGGCCCGCTTCTTGGACTCGAGCCCGAAGGTGAAGAGACCCCCTACAGTGGCGTCGAGGTCTGGGTCATGGATGCTCACCGGCCATGGAACCTGGGAAACGTGTTTGGCGGTCTACCCCTCGATCCCGCAACCGAGATCTCATCGTCTTACCAATCCAGAAGCCCCGCGGGAGTTGATGGCGGCAAGATCACACGTGGTTTTAGACCAGGCAAGGGCGGGATTGTGGTTTTTGACGACGGTGATATCGAGGAGGACATGGAAACGGAACGAAACGCCTATCTCGCTTTGGTGGATATGCCCGAGATCGATGAGGACGACCAGGACTTGGGAGATTCCGACGAAGACGACGATGAGAATCAAGCTCAAAACCTGGAGCCTGTGCATGCAGGGCAGAAGCGGAAGAGTTGGTCAGACGCCGAAGATGATTTCAGCGATGACGACAGGCCTCGGCAACGGCGGAGGAGCAATTCAGTATGTGTCCCAGATTCAATTGCTACGCAGTCATGACTAACAGCCCTCCAGTCAAGTCCCATTCCAGAGTCACCACGACGCCCTCAGCCTCGAGGCCTCATATCTTTGCAAGATCCCACAGTCGGTTTGTCAAGCGATCCAGTAGAGCCACCGTCCGGCGCACAACCGCCAGCGGCTGCGTCAGCACGCACACTTCGAAGGCGACTTCTACGAATACGACAAGAAAACGAGGCTATTCTCCACCGCTATTACAAGGTTGGCTCCTCTTTCTCGGAGCCACTATCGTCGTTGATGTACTCGCTTGCGTCTGAACTTGGTAGAGAGGATAACGATTTGCTCTGGCTTACAATCGTTGGTGTCACATCTATGGAGCTCTATGGCCGTTCATCGGCAGGCATTGCTGCCCCTATCAGACAGAGCGACAGGAGCCGTCCTACGGGCTGGCTAGGTGTACGAGGAGCCAGGATACGACAACTCCTTCGTGATGAAGTGAGACGTTTAAACCCACCAGAAATCTCGAACGGACGTGTCGCCGCAGAGAACACAGGCGTCATCCCCACCACAGCGCGAAATCCGGAGGATACTGGGATTCGTCTATCCCCTGAACCCAGGTTCCTGCTCATCCGACACTGGAGTCTTTATGACAGCATGCTTCACTCCCCTTACCTCTTTTCTCGCCTCAAGACATGGAGCGAGACGGGAATCAAGCGGCTCCATAAATTGCTGGCTAAGATGGGAGTTAGCCTGGCCCAGTGTAAACAGAGCTACACGCACATGGACATGATGCTCAAGCGGGAGCTAAGGGCCAAGCTCTTGAAATATGGCTCACTTTATAATCTCGATGAGATGGTACCGTCGGTCGACACTGACGGAAAAGACCGTGCAGGTGCCAAAGATGGCTGGGGCTTTGTCCGAAGCTGGGGATGGCGGGCAACGCTAAGTGCTCAAGATGTTGGTGTCGTTATAGGCGCACTCCTTGAAGTTGGCAAGCACGCACACACAATAGACAATGCGCCAACAGCAAGCCAGATCGGGAAGGAGATCGAAGAGGAAGTCGAATTCGCTGCGCAGGGAGAGGAATGGGTTGGGCGATTCTGGGAGGCGTACGATGCCCTCGAGGAGTAAGTCGACCATGCTCGCAGGCCAACGAACTTGTACTGACAGTCATGACAGCATTGATGCCTTGAAGAGCGGTCTTCCCACTGCCCAATTTCTTCACCGCGCAATCTATCGAACGGGAACTTCCCTCATCAACAAGAAGCAGATCAAACACCTCCGCGCATTCCGCATGTGCGTTGTCAAGGACGGGCCTGACGTGTCGCTCTTCACCCATCCTGCAGCACTTACCAAACTCTCACTATGGATTGGAGAAGCCCTTGCCGAACAGGAGAGGGAAGCTCATGGAAAGTTATCGCACGGCGGCCGTGGTACACCCCTTGTTGTAGCCAGTCTCAACGAGAAGCGCGGCGTGTACGTCGTCGTGGGAACCGGCGGTGGAGGTGGCCCAGACACTACGTTCCTTGATAGAGAGGCGGCGAAACAACGAAAAGCCGAAAGAGAAGCGAAACTGAAGAAGAGGGAGGAATCGCGGCTTGCGAAACAGAAGGTTCGGGAAGAGAAACGGGCAGCACGACGAGACGCAGGCGACGACGAAGACGAGCTGGATACCGAATCAGAAGGATCTGATAGCTCAGACTCGGACGAGTCAGAAGACGAAGAGGTTGAGCATGAGAAGGGCTACGGCCTGAACAAGTTTGGCAGCGCGTTCCAGGAGGTTGTATCAGAAACCAACACACGAGTGCGCATCGACAGCTTTGAGCACTGCGTGGTGGAGGTGAAGAAGGAGGATCTTGGAGGCTTCCTCGAGAGCCTGAGCATGAAGGCGGTGGTGGGTTGAAAGCTGCGGCAGCGTATTGCGGTTGACTTGTGGCGTCGATGGTGGTGGTGATTCGTCATGGCACAGGTAAGCAGACGGGATAATTAGTTTTTCTGTTCGAATCTGTTGGAGCTGGGATGGAGTACTGAGGCGAGGGAGGCATCATATCATGACTTGGGAAAAGCAGCATAGCATAGCATGCACGCATGGGCGGAACTGTCTGTGGCTAATGATACCTTGAATTAAAGTTGAAACAAATGAATCATGTCAAGTCTCTTGGTCTGTTTATTCTTTATGCCCCAGAGGAGAAGGTCGAAGTTGTATCCAAGGACTTGGCCGTATTCAACCACCAGTCGATCGACCTTGTTTCCCCTGATTACATTTCCAGTGCCGTGATGAGCGACTGCTGATTGGACCACGGCATCATGAGCCAAGGCATGAGTGTCAGCAACACGGCGGGCGGGTCGAGGAAATCACCGCCGCTCTCCCCATACAATCTTGGTGCCAGTACCGGCGCGGTGCTTATTTTCGAACCACCTGCATGGATATTGATGAGGATCCTTCGTTAATAAGCCTTAATCAGTTTTACGCAATGTGACGCTAGGATAATAGGGCTGACGGGCGACATCTTGGGGGGGGGAGACAGAGTATAAATAAGAGCTGGAGGAAGGGCTCACAGAATGAGGGGATGCATTGAACGACACGCCCAAGACTCTGGGCCACTTCGACGATCAGAAACGGCAACATCATGAGTTCTAAACCTTGGGCTGATGGCCCATTCCCGCTCATCAGCGCCTCAATATCTGGAGACAATGTGAGCAACTTCAACAACTACAGCCAACTTCCCTTGCTGATTCATCAAAAGGTAGAAAAGCCAGTCCAGGGAGCAAGGAAGCTCGCGGCTGAAATGACGCTCGTCCACAACCTCATCCTCCGAGGCATCAACGCAATCTACAACCAGGCCGTCAACGTAGGGGCCAGAGGGACAGACAAGGACAAGGTCGACTTTGCCAACTTTGCGTACCAGTGGGGGGCGATGCTATCGGAGCATCACGATACTGAGGAGAAGATGGTGTTTCCAGAGATTGAGAAGATCACAGAGGTGCCGGGCCTGATGGGGGACAGCGTGGCAGAGCACCGTGCGTTTCATGAGGGGCTGACGCAGTACATGGAGTATCTCGACAAGGTTCGAAACAGCCACGAGACTTACGACGGAGAGAAGCTGAAGGCCATTATCGACTCGTTTGTCCCGATAATGCAGGAGCACCTGGTTCACGAGGTTGAATCGCTCGTCAAGTTGACAGATCATGAAGACAAGTGCGACTGGGCAGCCTGGTTCAAGAAGACAGTCGACGCCATTGTGAGCAAGGACATGAAGGACTCTGAGTTTCGGGCAAGTCACCAACTCTCGAGACACTGGACGAAGGAGCTGACAGTTGCAATATTAGACCAACACATTTCCTCTGACCATGATCCTCCACGACAAGACCTTTGAGGGGGGCGTCTGGAGCAGTTTCCCTCCTGTTCCATGGCTGGTCCTGTTGGTGATGCGGTTCCTGTTCATGAATACGCGTAAAGACTGGTGGAGGTTCGCCCCATGCGACCACAACTCGCAGCCCCAGGAGCTGCCTTTTGCATGATGAAGCGGCGGAATATGCTATATACCAGTTGCTTTTGGTGGTGAGCAGCGAGTTCGATGCAGAATCTGGATTCTAGAAGCCCCAAGCTGCAGCAGAGGAAAGAACGGAGTCATGACAGCATGGCTTGTGGCGGCCCAATGAGGCTAGGGATAATGTCGAAATCGAGGAGGGCAGGGAGGGACCTCGTCGACATTGCTCGGCGAATTCGAGGGTGACATGGTGTCGAGTGGGTTTTGAGGCTGTGCAGCGAGGCCGGAGAGGGACGCTATCTGAGGCATCATGAGGTGCTGCCTGGCTAAATGATGGCGGTTGGAACCGATGTTGTACTATGTAGCTACCAATGTCTTCGTGACAGGAAAGTCACGACCATTTCCCGTGATTCGAACGAGACATCTCTTCTCTTGCCTCTACACAACATTCCATCTCTCCATCAAAGATAACAAAAAGAATCCATGTCATGGCTGGAACGGGGCTTACCAGGATGGGTTAAGCAGCCCAACGGCGCTGACGCCTAGGTCTAGTCAGGCGGGCGCAGCAGAGCTTATTGACGATAGAGTCGTGCGTTTCCGACTTGGCAGACAACGGGACGCTTGGTACCTTTTCTTTCGTCAAAGGCATGGTTTGATGGGTGGTTGTACCTTGGAGAGCAAAGACAGGGTTTGTGCTGCTGTAGCGCAGAGATTGGCAGCTAACCCGAGTGGAGTAGGTAATGATGACTAATGGCAACTCCTCAAGTTCGTCCTCTCGGTGCTTTGCAAGACTCCGCCACAGCCACACAAGGATGGGAAGCTCGCCCCCCGGGTGTAGCCAGGGCTGCCTGGGCTGGCAAACCCAGGGCAGAGGTCAACGGAGCGGTTGCCGTAAAGAGGTGGAAGGCGTTGAAGGAGGCAAGTGATTGGCCCTCGCTCGGCCAGAGGTCGGTGATGGGCAGGTTCCATGTTTGAGGTGGGTTTTTTCTCCCATGCGAGTGGAGGAGGATAAGCAACATCTAAAGGTTTTGAGTCTGCGAGACATTTCGGGTCACGTCTCGAATTGCACAAGGACTCACGGTAAACCAATAGTCTCAAGTCGTCGCGTCGGGATTCGTCATCAGATCCGACTCGGTCTTGGGAGACGGAAAGCGAGGATCTCATGGATGGACCAGAGCGTGCGTGCCCTTGTCCGTCCATCACCACCTGCTGCGGGGTCCAGGTCCGTCACCCATTGATTGACCCCGCCCCCACTAAAGCGGCGTGTCCCCAGTGGGCAGCAGCAAAAGTGGCAGCCCGACGGGAGGGAGGCCACCTGGATCCAACGCACCTCGACGCACCCGAGGCCCCTATGACCTGCTGGACAAGGCGCTGAAGGCCCGCTGAAGCTCGCCCTGCTTCAGGTCCCACGTTTCAAGAGCCGCCTCCAGCCCAGCCCAGCCCAGCATGGAGAGGTCAACGCCCCCAGATCTCACTCACTCCCGTCACTCACTCACTCGAGGTCACTCGCATCCATCCATTCCAACTTTGCCCGGTCATCCACATCCACATCCTCTCTCCTCCAAGCGTCGTCCGTCCGTCCTCTTGTCACCTAGCGGCCTCCACTCTTACGACGTATTCCACCACCACCGCCCCAAGCTTGCTTTGCTCTCTCGAGTGCTTGCATCCTTCCATCCACCTCCCTCACCTTTGAATATTCTCGACCCCCGAACCTGAACAACATCGATAACCTACTTGATGATCGCAATCAACGGTTGCGTCTTCTTGCTGTCACGCCCACCACACGCCCACCACACGCCCACCTCCCACGACCCTGAAAGCCTCCCCCTCACCAAGGTCCCGTCGTTCCCACTCGGTTCCGCCAACGTCGCCTCTTCCGCCCAAATCTTTTGAGCTGTCAACCTCGATACGCACATCGACGACTGCCTACCCGACGCCTCTCTAACCGGACCCCTCTATCGCCTTCGCGAACTGTCTCTGCAGTCCCTTGTTTTCCAGCCTTCGAGACGCTCCGGGACGTCCCCATTTCCCATAGACGGTTGCGCAATTCGCGCTCGCTATCCCGCCCCCCGCCGATACACGAACCGGACTCTGAGACGCCATGGGCAAATCGTGAGTGCATCTTTCTAATCTGTATCTGGCATGTTTTTCGCGGTCCTCGCTTCATGGGTGTTGTCTCCCCCGCGCACTCCGGTGACGTGCATCGCCCTTGAGCCAGAGCCTCGTCAGGCCCAATCGCATTTGTCAACTTCGGATCCCCGCGGAAGCTAGGGACCGACGTCATTGTACTTGGATTGGCTTAACCACGATGACGGCTCATAATGCTGACCACTACCGTTCCCCCATCCAGGCAGTCCAAGCTGTCGCAAGACCAGCTCGTCGAGCTCCAAAAGTCGACTCACTTTGACAAGAAGGAGCTGCAGCAATGGTACAAGGGTGAGTCTGCCGCCGTCGCCGTCGCCACCACCAGCCTGGCCCCCCCGGCCGCCGTGTCGACCCCCTCTCCGAGATAAGACGGTTTGCCTGACAATGGGGCCCTAGGTTTCCTCAAGGACTGTCCCTCGGGCACACTCACCAAGGAGGAGTTCCAAAAGATCTACCGACAATTCTTCCCGTTCGGGGATCCGAGCTCATTCGCCGATTATGTATTCAACGTGTTCGATAGCGACAAGTCGGGCAACATTGACTTTAAGGAATTCATCTGCGCGTTAAGTGTTACTAGCCGAGGCAAGATGGAGGACAAACTGGACTGGGCATTCCAGCTGTACGACATTGACGGCGACGGCAAGATTAGCTACGATGAGATGCTCAAGATTGTTGAGGCCATCTACAAGATGGTGAGTTTTGGGGTGCTGGGGCTTGGGCGGCTTCTATGCCGTCCGGCATGGTCCCTCTTGACAACAAGCTGCTAACGTCGTCCAGGTTGGCTCCATGGTTAAACTCCCCGAAGACGAAGATACCCCAGAAAAGCGAGTAAAGAAGATCTTCCGCATGATGGACAAGGACGAGAACGGCAGCTTAGATATGGAAGAGTTCAAGGAGGGCAGCAAGCGAGACGAGACGATTGTCTCGGCGCTATCCCTGTATGACGGGCTGGTGTAGAAGGCGGAGAGAAGCGACAGACAAACAGACAGACAGACATACAGACAACCCACTCGCCAGAAAGTAGAAAGAAGGTGGAAGCGGAAGCGGAAGCGGAAACAGCATGAAAAGGAGGGCTGACGGGACGCCATGCTTGGCCTGGAGTGTGAGGAGCTTTGTGTCTTTTTGCTTTCCTTGTTTACTCCTAAGGGCACGTCCTCTTGTTTTTTTTGCGAGGCTGAGGGTCTTGGAGATGGTCTATGATTACGGAATAAATCGTTCATGTGTCTAATGAGGTTGATCGAGAGTTGGTTGTCGAGTCGTGAACGTATCGGAGAATTGCTCGCTGTC
Organism: Fusarium neocosmosporiellum; assembly: GCA_006518225.1. NCBI lineage: Eukaryota > Fungi > Ascomycota > Sordariomycetes > Hypocreales > Nectriaceae > Fusarium > Fusarium neocosmosporiellum. The sequence goes on along the minus strand of SSHR01000990.1, from coordinate 3,884 downwards.
ACTGTCCGGGATGGGCCACGGCCAAGCCACGGACACTTGGCAGATGCTTGGCTTGGTCTGAGAGCTGGGACCCTGGGATATAAGGGTATATAGTTATGCCGGTTGGATTCAGTCATGGGGGGATTACTGTTCTGGAAACTTGATTTATGAGGCAGATGATGGTCAACACTTGGTCGCGTGGGTAACATAGAGGTGAGTAACTCGGAGAGAGGAGTGGGAGCAGGCTGGTTGCAGTTGGAGCTTAGCCAGGCGTTTACAGTCGACATACTGGCTTACTATCATCACATCTCCTTTTATACCATGTCTTCTTTTGTATAAACGTTTCTTTTCAATCATTAGCGTCAACAACTCAATTCCCCGGCCCTGGTCCATCATGAAGCTCAATATGGAAAAGCGGATCCACTCGCAACGACCAGCTCAGGCACTTTCACCTCAACCTTCACCCCATCGAACGACGTTTCTCCGTTATCCCTCATGACTTGTGCAGCAGCAACCTCAAAACAGTATCGATATCTCACCTCTCCTCATAGGAACCTTATAGTGTGCCCGTGTTCCCATCATGGGTTCCCTCGCCTCCCTCATAGACCAGCTGGAGCCCGAGGTTGAAGATCCAGAAGAAGGTGAGACACATGCTCTATACTTTAAAGCTTCAGCCACTGACTTGGGAATAGAAACTTTTCTCCTCTACTCTCAACCTATTCCCTCGCTTGATCTTGGCTTCATCGACCCTCGCGCTGCGTCAGTCGACGTCTCTGTCGCAGGGCACGACTTTACAATTCACCAGTCCCCCGCCGTCCTCTCATCATCTCGTGCAGGCGGCACAACCGGAGCAGGTCAGGACTTTCCTCCTCCTTACGTCTTATTCAAAGCTCCCTTCCCTCGTGCAACTCGTTGTTAAAACTTTCAACTACAGTCATCTGGAAGATATCCCCCAGCTTCGCCTCATGGCTCGCCTCCCCCTCCAACCCTATATGGGCCGCCGTCACCACCTCAAGCTCCCCCTCAGTCCTCGAGCTCGGCTGTGGCATCTCCCCCCTGAGCGCTCTCGCCCTCGCCCCGCGCGTCGCCCGCTACGTCCTGACCGACCAGTCCTACGTCCAGCGCCTCCTCCAGCGCAACATTGACGAGAACCTCGAGTCCGCTCTGGGCTCCTCGGGCACGTCCACGCCTACGGGGAGGTCGAGGAAGAAGCGCGGCGGCCATGCCCATGCTGTGCCTAGGCCCAGCATCAACTTCACCACACTGGACTGGGAGACGGACGAGGTGACGCCGAGCCTGACGGGCAGCGGTGAAGTGCGCAGTTTCGACCTTGTCGTTGCTTGCGACTGCGTCTACAACTATGCCCTCGTGTCGCCCTTTGTCCAAACCTGCGTCGATGCGTGCCGTCTACGCTCCGCCGACGATGCCTTCACGGGTGACGACTCACGACCGTGTATCTGTGTCATCGGCCAGCAGCTCCGCAACGACGAGGTCTTTGAGTCGTGGCTCGAGACGTTTCACGCATCCTTCCGCGTCTGGAGAGTCCCCGACGATGCCCTCCCAGAAGACTTGAGGTCCAGTGCTGGATTTGTGGTCCACATCGGCGTCCTGAGAGACGAGATGAGGTAGGGAATAGCTTCGTCAACAACCCCCTGAATCTAAACAACATGTACGTCTCTCGTCTCTTTCACTCTGGTCAGGACACCTTCATATTTCAAGATCTAGCGCGCAACTGCGTCTTTCAGATTCATTCGACTTGGATCAACTCGGCGTTGAAACATCCATAAATCTCAACTAGAAACACCCCATAACTAATATTGATACCGCTTGTGGGCACTTTTTCATCCATTCATTCAACCCACGGGCTGGCGTTACCAACCTCCGTCCCATTCCAATTCCAGAAACCAAAATAAAAAAATGCTAATCGCAGCAGTATGCCAGTTGCCCAATCCACTTCGCCGTAAAGACCATTTTGATATAAAACCTCGTCTGACCGCTACCAGCTGGTCATCTCGATTACCAATCCAGAGGCTCCTTCTTCTCCTCGCCACGATTTGTCTTGGGAACGGGCACAGCCTTGGCAGCCAGCTTGCCACCCTGTCCAGGGCGCTTCAGGTAACCAGTGCCATCGAGCCAGGGGGTGTTGGCCGTCATCCGTCGCTCGAACTCGGCGATCTTGTCCTCCTGCTGCATAGTGAGACCAATGTCGTCGAGGCCGTTGACCAGGCAGTGCTTGCGGAACTCCTCAACGTCGAAGCTGCAGATGGTCTCGCCCGAATCCTTCTTGATGAGCTGGTTGGGCAAGTCGATCTCAATATCGCGTCCAGCCCGGGCCTCGGCTGCGATGGCATCAAGGGTGTCCTTGTCATCGATCCTAATAGGCAGCATGCCGTTCTTGAAGGTGTTGTTGAAGAAGATATCGGCAAATGATGGGGCAATGATGCACTTGATGCCGAAATCGAGGAGAGCCCAAGGGGCGTGCTCTCGGGAGCTACCGCAACCAAAGTTGGGTCCGGTAACCACCAGGATCTTGCTCTTTCGGTACTTGCCCTGGTTCAGGATGAAATCGGTGTTCTCGGAGCCGTCGTGGTTGTATCGCAGCTCGTAGAAGGCAGCCGAGCCCAGACCAGTTCGCTTAATGGTCTTGAGGAACTGCTTGGGAATGATGGCGTCGGTGTCGACGTTGGATCGGTCCAGGGGAGCGGCGGTACCCTTCCAGATGGTGAACTTGGGCAGGCCGGCCGAGTCGTTGTCTCCAGCCAGGGTGTTGGTGTGAGGCTGGGTGTCCTGGGGCTGGTCACCAATCATCTCCCGCTCCTCCGAATCGTCCTTGGTCCTCTCGTCGACGTGGGGCTCCTCGGCAGGCAGCTCGCGGGCCTTGAAGGTAGAGTCGTGGGTGTAGTGAGACAGCTTACGGACATCGGCCAGCTTGCCCACAATAGCGGCTGCGGCAGCCATGACGGGCGACATAAGGTGAGTTCGGCTCAGGGCGCCCTGACGGCCCTCGAAGTTTCGGTTAGACGTGCTGGCGCATCGCTCCCTAGGGGCCAGGATATCGGGGTTCATGCCCAGGCACATGCTGCATCCGGCCTCTCGCCACTCGAAACCGGCATCGAGGAAGATCTGGTCAAGACCCTCCTCCTCGGCCTGGGTCTTGACAAGTCCAGAGCCAGGAACAACCATGGCGCGCTTGATGTTGGCGGCAATCTTGCGTCCCTTGACCACGTTGGCGGCGGCGCGCAGATCCTCAATTCGCGAGTTGGTGCACGAGCCGATAAACACCTTGTCGACGGGGATATCCTCCATGGGAGTGCCGGCAGTCAGGCCCATGTACTCAAGCATGCGGCGGCCGGCAGCCTTCTTGGCCTCGGTGCTGAAGGTCTCGGGGTCCGGGACGGAGCCAGTGATGGGGACGACATCCTCGGGGCTGGTTCCCCAGGTCAGGGTAGGGATGATATCCTTGGCGTCAATGAAGACGTCAACGTCGTACTTGGCGTCGGGGTCCGATGCCAGAGACTTCCAGTAGGCGACGGCCTTGTTCCAGGTCTCAGAGCCATACTTGGGAGCCAAGGGTCGGCCCTTGAGGTACTCAAAGGTGATCTCATCAGGGGCAACCATACCGGCCCGGGCACCACCCTCAATGGACATGTTGCAGATGGACATGCGAGCCTCCATGCTCAGGCTGCGGATAACGGAGCCGCAAAACTCAATGACGGCGCCGGTACCTCCGGCAGTGCCGATCTTGCCAATGGCGTGGAGAACCACGTCCTTGGAGCTGACGCCGGGGGACAGCTCACCATCAACCTGTATCCTCATGTTCTTGCTGCGCTTGGTGATCAGACACTGAGTGGCCAGCACGTGCTCGACCTCGGAGGTGCCGATACCAAAGGCCAGGGCTCCAAAGG